>SJOL01007428.1:236349-335828 GCA_004794785.1 Opisthorchis felineus | reverse complement strand
GTTCGTTGTTTTTTCAGTTTCTTTCAGAATTTTGGCAAGTTTTCTGAATCAATCCAAAGTTAAACCTAATTTATCGCACACCGACAAGTGCTGGCTTAAACTGATGGATGACAGACTTGTGGAAGACAAAATGTACTTTTGCCGGGTAAGCGTTGACATCCACCAGCTGCACAGTCGACCACACTAGAATGATTGATCCTCTGACGAACAAAGCATGGGCTCTCGTCACTCATTTCCCCGTTAGTCTGGAGTTTACTGCGTTGTGGTTTGCAACGCCGGGCAGCATCAGTGAGTTTTAAAAAGCTGGGAATAGTGGAGTGCTCATCGTGAAACTGAGTCTACGTGGTTTGCTTATAACAACCCATTGGTTGTTCTGCTCTATGGCGAAAAAACTTGAGCCCAATATTCGGGCAACGATTGTATTTAGACAGCAGCGTTTTTATAACAGTTGGCGACATACCACTGTAATTGCTTTATAGATAAACAAAAACATGCATAATTTAAGTTATCTACATTAGAACGGGATTCATACAAAGCTGCATCAGTGAGGTTTTGACGGTGGGAGGGGGTTAATTATCATTGCGGGTTTCGTGCTGTAAGCGAAGCTGCTCTATGCCAAAGAGCCGAGCAGCACTGTGTAGTTATTTAATCTTCACTTGGACTTGTCAGCAGACTTTATCTGACGGATCACGAACGGGTTTGAACTCACAGCATCCTGGCCAGTAGGTGGGTGATGAACCGTTTGACCGCGAGCAACTGATCAGCAATGCGAATGACTGTTATTTAGGCAGGACGTAGCACCATTTATCCTTTAATCGCGGAATTCAAGCCACGTGGTACATTGCTGAGCGTTTGCTCGAGTGATGACTTATCAGATAGGATTTCACTCCCAGTGTGAATTACTCTACTTTATAACTTACTTACGGTCTACTGACGCTACGGATTTTGGGGCTTTTTAACGGGTTTCGCCCAGCAAACGAAATCAATCAACCTATTGGTTGATTGATTGGTAGCTAGCCGGTAAATTCTACCATTTAGAAGGTTGATGGTTGGATCTTTCTGGAGATTCATGAGACCACATTGCTGATGACTCCCGATAGGAATAAGGATTTCCAGTACGAATAACAATGACAAAATAACAAAAACAAAATAGCTTGGCTTTTTGCCGTAGTTTGAACTCACCTGCATGGCAAAACATCCATTAAAAGTGTCTAAATCTCCTTGTATTGTGAATTATGAATATTATGTAATATTTTCTATAAGAGAGTAAGAACATATTATTTTCCTATGTGCTTCGATACATGCACTAACCTGACCAGAAGCCAGTCGTCGAGAATCTAGGAATTGACCATTTTCATGGGTAGATGCATTTTCAGATTTTTTGGTTATATTGTGTGAAAGATTGTTCTATCCTCACAGAATGAGGCATCTTAAACCTATTTTAATTTCCTACACGAAATTCTTGTGGTCCCGTGCTACTTCATGTTTGAAAGGTCTATCTGCAATGCTATGATCCGCATACTAATGGTCGTAAAGCACGCAAAAAAACTCATCTATGTTGCAGTTCCTTTTCAGGTACCACGTCATTACACAGAACTTTTTGAACTGTTGCTCCACTTTCTTCTTGTGTCATAAGGCCAACTGCATTCTCTGATCCGATTGAAGCCAGGATTAGAATGTTTTCACGTCTCGTTTGTGGTAACTGCCTACATACTCCCTTGAACAAGCCATCAAAGTAGTGTAACTTGTCTTCTACCAAATCCTTACAGATCAGCAAATAACTAGGGCACATTTTCCTCTGTTAGATTGATCAATACTGTTCGCGCCAGACTCCTAATCACTGAGTAGCATGCTTATATATAACTGTAACTTCAAGCCAGTTGAACATCGAGGCATTGACTTGTGCTGGCGTTTGGAATTATAGTAACAGATGAATCCCTACTTCAGTGCTTGAAACACCATAGGTGGGTACTGCCTTTCTGATACACATCGTACACGACTTCAGGAAAACGGATCACGCCCGTGATATGTAAGCTGGCAAACGTATGCACGCAGGCTAGTTTTTCGCCAGTCGTTTAATGCTGCAACACAACTAAACTACAAAGAGCAAGTTGTTCCGCTTTGCACCGAAAGGAGTCGACGCAATTTATCATCCACAGCGCACATCCTTGCTGATATTCCGCCAACCCTTTCCACTTTGATCGCACCGTTTCAGGTTTCACTCGTAACTTTACCAAATTGTTGGTGAAGTCCAGTATTTAGTACAGATTAGACTTCCTGTTCTACAGAGAAGATACGTCGCCTTGGTTTGATCCTGAAATGCAGTTTTGCAGTATGGTATGTCGTTTTTTGTCACATTAACTAGTTTTGTCCCTAAATTTCATCAATTTTTTTTCTGGTGACATTAAACCGCCTCAACAGTGCAAGCATCCTACAATCCTACTAGTGTTGATCAAAAAGTGCAATTATTTGTTTTTGGCACCTTCTATAGTAAGGAAAGTTTTTTGCCATTCTGATGGAGATTTGTAGCATTGGTGCCAGCAGCTTATGCGACGTCGACCCAACGGAATTGACCAAGCGTTAATCAGAGACAAACCTTACGGCTCATGTAAAAGCAAGCAAGCGAAATACGCATGAGATGACCTATGTTTGGTAGACAACTGGACCGAAGATTATTCATCGTTCACGATATGCGACCCATGGTATTTGGATTTGCAACAGTTTTAAAGGAGTTTTCTGAGACAAATTGCTACAAAAAGGTAAAATTTTGTGTGCAAAAAAGCAAGTCTTATGAACGAAAAAGGATATAAGGTCTACTCTGCGTGAATTTCAAAAACTGCCTTTGTTGATGTGCTTTGGTATATGTGCGATCGAATAAAGGCATTATTGGAATGAAATCCAGTACCCAAAAATCTACGAAGGTAGCTTCAGAACGATTTAATCACATCCGAAGTGCATCATCTGTTGACAGTTTCATAAGCTGACCAACAGCTACTGTGATAAACTAAAATTTAACTTTTCAAGCGGCATGTGCAAAACAGTGTGCTTACTGGGTTTCAGAGCACCGGTGCAGAAATTATCATCAAAACCATTGTAGCTGAATTTCTAATCCACGATAATATTATCTGTTCCCGAAAATTGTAAACGAAGTAAAGTACAGACGATTAAAAAATATATCTGGCTGGATTTTTTAAATCACGCATTAGAGTAGCACAAACAATTTTAGGTGGAAAACATTAGTTCGGAATATGTATTTTCCGTAAAATACCCCAAGAGTGCTCAAATTAGCCACAAAATGTGGGTTACTCAAATACACAAAAATAAATCACTCTGCAAAGTATGCGGACGTCAACAAACATCATCACTGGCACCATAAAATAACAGCTTATCCAGCGTGCGCATTAAATTCAGGCTTTGATCAGATGGCAAAACAGAGTAGAACAGGAATAATTATGATATCAGTTTGTCAGCCTTCACTGACTAGTGAAAATTCGGTTTCTAAAATACGCCACAAATCCACTATTTACTTTACACCTCGCAACTTCACATTCTAGAAAGGGCATCAGTCCAAACTGGGAAAATGCAGTCATCATCTGGAATATAACCGAAGTAGCCAGGCCCATTGAACCTAAGAACGGGTCTGTTTCGTGAAGGACTTTTTACAACAAAGATCTGAAGCTGGAACGTGGTGCAATCATATGCAGTTTCTCGAATCGGTATATACTTACTGGGTGAAAGACATTCGCCAGAGACTTCTTGAACCATGCACACACGGTCCATCCATCAAAATGGTCACATATTACGGTAAATTTTCGGGTCCAATTATCTCTTCGAGTAATCCATTCGCCTTGCTGTGGACCGTTTAGTACGTTTAAAACTTCTGTTAAGAAAGAGTCAAATTTTATTGAGAATTAAATATAGGGCCAATGAAGAAGCTGCGACCATTTTTAGTGCCAGCACGTTTTAAACCTGAAAGGAACCTTCAAAATGAGACCGTTTTAACATCAGTCTTACCTAAGAAGGACTAAGTTAGGGGCGTCCGGGTTTCCCCTTTCCTGCTCTGCATGCGCCGCTTTTTTTAGCCATCCCACTCCTTCGTTTTGGAATTTTTCGTCGTTCTCTCTCCTTCTTGTTTGCCTGACTGACTCCAACAACTTTGTTCACTTATCAATTCCACTGGCCATAACTTCCTTCTAACAGATCTCAACATATCCGGTTCTGATATCTGATTTTTCTCACCTGTCTCTGATACCCACTTTCATAGCTTATGAAGCATATGCAGCGTTTTTCTCTCATAAATATTTATTCTAGCATGTGTTTTTAGCGGTTTGAATAAGGTAAAAATTGAGAACGGTGCAGCAGAGTAATCGGCGAACAAGGGAGAACTTCTTGACTTATATGCACCATCACTGTTCTGTTTATGTCGATTATTCTGGTGTAAATTGCGTCAAAAATCGCTGGCTCTAGTACTGTGGTTAACATCTGATTACTGGCCTGTTCTTCGATGCAGATCAATTGTGATTTTTTGTCCAAATGAGGATTGAGACAGCTGCACAAATATCATTTGTGGCTTGCCTTAAGGTTTACGTTCAACAGATAACACTTATCAAGAGTACCGGATTTCCTTGTGCGATCTTTTGTGCATTTTCGTTATGTTACATACTGGCCACGTTTTGGTTACCTTCACCCTGGGATTGGTTTAGCAATTTGGTTTCTGGAGGGCAGATATTCCTCCATATACAGAATATTGGCCAGAGCATGCCACTGAAAACAAGGAGCTTATTGTTGCTTTAGAAAAATCGGTGGCAGACAGCTCTAAGTTCGAAAAATGTCCATCTGCTTCACTGTACGAAACCAGTCAAAATTTGCTGTTTTTAAACACAAAAGCTCTGTACGAAGAATTTTAGAAGGGATTCAACATATCTTGCTTAACATGATGTCTTAGACGTAGCTGACCAGTTGTACCCCTCGACTGAGACGGTATTACGCTTAATTCTATTGACCAGATTTGAAGAAATCGCCCCAGGTGTTGTGTAGTTTTACTTGCCTCATCTTAAAGGTTTTGATGACTTGTTGCAGTCAAATGTTCTTGACCTGTTTAGGTGCAATGATCCGCTTGAAAAACTCGTTCTTCTTGCTAGTACCAGTGCCTCTTGTTAGACACGATCCGTCCTTCATCAATCTTATTAGCCCTCCTAATGCTTCGGTGTACCCTGGAGCCGGACAAAAGGAAACTGCTAAGTGAAATGCAGTCGGCCTAAAGGCAATCACGGACGATACTTCATTTTATGCCTTCATGTGCTTAGTGTTACCCTGACACTTGGTAAAAAAGAGAACCAATTAGACCGTTTTCTACGGGTTACACTGATGCTTTTGGAAGGCTCTTTTGGGGATACAACTGCCAACCCCTTCGATGGCAGTCAATGTTCCCGGTGATTAGATTATCACTCAGTCACAATTCTCTCTCGTCAATGGCTATAGATCCCCCAATTCCTTAATAAAACTGGAGGTCTTCCACTCAGCAATTCTCTGCTGATCTTTGGTAATCATATCTGTAATGGGCTATCAATTGCTTTTGAACGTTTCTTTCCTATTATTGGCCTTGATATTGACCAAACAATACGAAGTGTTTGCATCTGCAAGTTTCCGTGCTCATACGACATTATTCAACTTTCTTAAAGTGAACTGGTTCTAAATTCATCAAACGACAGCTTCCGAAACACACCTTGGGTTTTTGTGTCGTTCGGTAACATCGGTCATTTTCATCTGAATATTGCATCACTCTTGAAAGGTTAAGCTTCTGGCCGGCGTCCTCGGGCGTTTTTCACATTCCTTCACAATAAAAGGCTCAAGCACTCTCCGGGTCGCAACATCACACACTGAGGATCCTCAGGCCTGTTTGACACAGCTGCTTGAAACGCACCAACGACCAGTGAATAATGTCAGTGAATCCCGTCTGTGTTGCCAAATTATTTCCACAAACTTTCGTGAAACCGTTTTTGATCAAACTAAAGGAACTGTTCCAAATGCTTCTGGAGGACTTTTAGTAAATGACAAAATAAGCGATTTCTGGGAGACCCCAGTAGCTATGTTCATCGTCCCTCTAATGTAATTCTGAATTCATTTCAACTCGAAGCGCGTTCCTTAGGCCTGATTTATGAGGATCCTTCTCACAGGCTAAAAAATGCACTTGCTGAAACTCAGCTCTGTAAGACTAAGTGTCGGAGTTACCAACACTGCCAACACAGCTGGCTTGTTTCCTTCTAACGGTATGGTAGATTTGCATCAAAAGGACACCACAGCTGAAAGGATATCATAAAAGTTAACCGATTTTGCTCACGATTATTGATAAGTGCATTCTAGCGAAGCAGCATCTACAAACCTCGAGAAAGTTCATATGGCCAAATATCTTTATTCTGAAACCAGACATGGGTTCTTGCACTGCGCTGATAAAAAGCACAGCGAGGTGGAAAAGCCGAATATTTTTTCACCTCAGTTTGCTTCTCAAGCGCGACTGGGTTGACACACGCGCGCCCGAAGCCTAGTAGTTGTTCCACATCTGAGCTCTGGGGACTTCCGATGCGGAAGCGAACATACGATGGTGGACGAGTTAGAGAGTCTAAATCCGAGGAATGGATACATGTTCTTGTGGATGTGCAGTCGTTTTTCACTAACACCCTAAGACCCAAAACTAATGATTTTGTGTACATCATGCTTTAGCTGGAAAAATTTCGGATTCTCATTCCGATAGAGTCTCAAAGAAGTGGTGCTACTGTGAACACAGAAAGTCAGTTTTGAGTTTGTGAACTGGCCTTATCAAAAGCCTTAGGAAGTCGCGAGGAGTAGTCCGATGGGTGCTGCATAGGTCATTTTCTTGAACGTATGCACTTCTCCAGCTTCACCCACTCGAAGTACATGCGAAACTTGGTAAATACGGTTTATAAAAGCATGTGGGATCTCTACACTAGATTGTGTTACCAAATAATTTAGACTCCATGGGGACTGTGTAACCAAACAGGTGTTTTTCGCATTTCTTTAGGACATGTTCTAAAGAGTGAGTTAGCAAGCCTAACGCTGCTTCTAAGAAGCCAAGCCACATAGATTTTCCTTCCAAATGAGAGACCACAATGACAATAGGAGCACAACGCATAGTGGCGACACTAAAGAGAACATGTTATGCAGTAGAACTATACGTTCTCAGCTAGGCGCACGGTTTACCAGTATCCTCAAGCAAAACAGGCCAAACTGTTTGTGCTAAGTCACACCCTGCTTACGGATTTATAGTTAACTGCTGAGAAATTTACATAGACAAACCGATAGGTGTCTCACTACTAGGATTAGACAGTAGGTATCACTCTGAGCCCGAAGTTATAACTTTAAAGTACCCGATCGAATTGCCGGAAAAAAACACCACGGTCCTCTATAGCCAGATATCTGTTCGTCATACGATATCAAGTAAATATTACGTCAGCACCTTCTACCTCTCCTGGGCACCGAAGTTAACAATTTTCGAGGATTACTATGCCCGCTGCGATAAACCGATCAGGGCTTTCGTTGTGTTAAGAAACAACTTGATGTGATTCTTAGGCTATTCTTGTCTTAGTTTCGTAGTAGATCATACTTCCATCTGGTCGGCTGGCCTATTCAATCCATAATTATGTGGTAAACTTTGTGTGGAAATTCGTTACAAAAACCTCTCTTTTCCTTCATTAGCTTTGTTACTGACGACACAATACAAAATTCCTGCATCTTCCATGCCCACTTTTCTCGTTGGTGTGGGTTCTATTTTGAAGCAACTTCGAACCATTTTACCGTCACGCGTTCAGAATATAGCCACATTGTACACTAACTTACAGAGATAGCATCGGATTCATTCTGATCGCTTTTTACCAAGGTTTGAGTCTCCCGATTTTTCTTAGGTTCCAAGGACTCCTGTTATACTAAAGTGAAGTGCTGTCAGTACTTTACCTAAACTAACTGTGGCTGGTTTTTAAAAAGGAGTTAAGAACGTTATTGGACGCAAAATGCAATGCAAGGTGCACTAAGAAGTTAAAAAAATCGAAGGCTTTTCGAAGAATTTCCTATCGGAGTTCTCAGCTTATGGCTGGTAGAATACCATGATCGAATATGAAAGCCACTTATGAAGCTGAGACAAGTATCAAGCGGGTTAAAAATACCCGTCTCAACTGTTTAAATAAATATTGCATCAAAGTTGTGTAAACGTCTTCATTTGGATTTTAAAGTCAAGCATTCAAGACGAACGCATCTGAATATCGGACGTTTATATTCCACACTGGAAAGGAAGGCTGTACATAACCTAACTAAGACCGAAAGGACTCCCTAAACTTCTGAACTGGTATAAAAGCGGAGTATATACAGCGACGAAACTGTCCAGTTCAGGTTGGTCACATAGATTAGTTTATAGCTGCAACTTCAGATAAAAGAAGGAATTTATACGTGCGGTCGCCGATACGACAAACTGTTCAGTGCGTTGTTTTTCCAGTACGGGAAGTCATTTGGATAAGTTAGCTGGAAACTCTAATATCGGCAGTTAAGATTATCTTCTATCTGTCATCGGAGAACATACTAGGAGGATTTTATTCCGGACTAATACTGTTCCGATTTATGCTATCCAATTAACGAAATCCTGTTTGATGCGTCAACTCCATAAAATTCTCGGATTCCTCACCGGACCCAGAAATGTAGATTAGTAACAAGGTTCTTAAATGTATGCAACAGTATGAACTGAAGAACGTATTAGCAAAGATTAGGCAATATCTATTCTCGGGGGTCATAACGTTGCATTTCACTGTTCTGTGACATTAAGGACGTAGGATTTTGTGTGAATGGAACGCATCATCCACTTGAACACAGTTTGACCAGCGCTAGTAGCACCCTTCGCAAATCAAGCTTGTAAAATATTTTCTGAGCTTTCTCGCAGTTCTAATATGCATGAACCGGAATGTACTGACGTAAGATAAATGACAGCATACAAGTAAAACATGAGTGGATTTGGTATCGATTTATCACTAGTTAAACTCCATTGATTTACACGTGTCTGTTCTGCTAATAACCCAGAATAACCCCCAGGAAACAGTCATGCTTCTCAATCCCATATAATAAGACACCGAAATGTGCACTTGTCTGTTGACCAGTATTAATTTTATTATTACTATTACTGCTACCACTGGACTGACATCACTTACGCGATCATTAGATGAGAGGAAATCAAGCACCCAAAAAAATCACGGGTCATACAGTTCAGGATTTGCGTAGATCAACGGACAGTTATAAAGCCTCAGTAGCATGCGGACTAGCATGTTTAAGTTGCGTAACATTTTCGACTGAATTAGAAGTTCCTGCATATGACAACCAACAACGCCGAAACTACAGTCCTTACACTAATCTTCCCAAAGAGTCGCGGAGGTCATTCTGACAGTGGTTTAACAAGGTGCATGACAAAAGTGATCAAGTAACATTATATGATCACTTTGGTCTGTGATAGTGGATGAATACTTGATTAATATCGGCTGTCGGTGGGCTTTGTTGCTGCTTCGGCTACAAGCTGCCGAGGTGGGCTGTCCCCATCCGGTAGCTAACTTTGTTGACTAGATTAGATTTCGCTATGTTGTAAGTTTGTTACTTGAAACTGGTTTGAAATGCGACTGCTGTCACCTTGGTAACCTGTGTAAGAACCACGACTGTGCGGTTTACCAAATGCCCCACCCAACAAATTGGAAATATGGATGAAAATTGGATTGATTTAGTTTATTCAGCAGAATCAAAAAGTGCCAACCTGCGTGGTCAGTAGATCTCATAACATGGTATCTGATATTAAAGGTTTATCAGGATGTTGCAGGATCCATAGACCCAATAAAGGTTTGTTGTAAGATGACTCACTGAGAACATGTAACTTCAGTCGAACCTGTCCCAGCAGTGAAGTGCCTAACTCCTAACCAAGAGACTGCGCGTTTGCATAAGCTTGGAAAAAATACGGAATGAATGTTCCTGTTCTTGTGCCTGTAAAACGGTACCAGTGGGTACGTTTGTTATATTTGTTGTTAACTTCTTTGTCCAAATATTAAAATCCTGACATGTCCTGGAAGAAAATTTAGGTTTGCAAAAGTGAAGGATTGCTCCTGTAAATCATCATCATTGATGGTAACACCAGATGAGGATTATGATGTTTTACTGCCGTACAGTCATGTCAGTTTATTTGAATAAAGCCTTATAACGGAAAGAAGAAACAGTGTGTCAAGAAGGTTAGATTCCTAAAAACAGTCCCGGACAACCAAAAACTCAAACCCCACCAAAATCGCAGTAGGAAAGCCGTCAAGCATCCTGATCAGAAAAGCCAGTTTCAAATCGAACGTTCAAGCAGTCAGTCAATTCAGCAGCGGCCGACGATTGTTCAGGCACGCCACAGAAGCACAGCCGACAATGATGAGTGTTTAGGCATTTCATAGGAGCACGGTCGATGGTGATGGGTGTTCGCGGAACGCCGACCAGACAGCATGGATCAATGTCAAAGTGCCCTTTAAATACCGCGCGGCTCTTTGTATCTTTCCCATCCGCTTGTTTGCAGCAAAGCTGTTGTGTTCCTTGTTGTCAAGTCTTTTTCCGACACTAAGCTATTGGAGTGGGAACAGCAGTCAGATACAACACAATGAGATACGAAGATGGGTCTAGGGCAAGGGTACCATAAACTTCTGAAGGGCTTCCCACTCCCAACACTCTGCCAGACATTTTGGATGGAAACTGTTGGCATGAGCACTACTAATAACTGTTAGGCGCACCAACTGCATGCAAACCTTTCTCAACATTTTTCATTCCCTTCTGCCATGTTATGTACTCTCCAACTCCGGAAAGCCAAAGCAGGTACTGAAGACCATACTGCTCTCGTCAGCTGGTAACTCGGCAGGCGTAACAGCTGGCCGTGCCACCTTAGCTTGTAGTTCTAAGTGCATCCTTTGAGTGAAGTACCGACTGTTTCATCAGTGAACCGTTTCCTGTTCATCTCGTGGCGGATTTGCTGGTTCCGATGGATTCCATATATAGTACTGAGATATCGGTGGTCAAACAGCTGAAGATGTTTCACATCCTCCTCCAGAGACGGTTAGGTTTTGTAGCCTTACAACAATCCATCCCGCACTCTAGTCTGACCTAGGCCTCCTTTGAGACCCAATGATATGCCTTTTCTGGGGTCGTAAGTGGCGCTATTTGGCAAAATCAATTTTGTCTTTGAGATACGTGCGCTGACCTTACAAAATATCCACCTGATGTTTTAGGTTGATAAATTCCGCGCTCGTAAGGAGACTGAACACATCATCAATGACGGAATTAAACAAAAATGGAGGCAGCAGCACATTGTCCAACATCACCGCGTGTAGGAAAGCACCCACAAGAATGTGGATACAAACAGTATATGATGTGTAGGAAACTTTGAGGCATGCCCTGTTGCCAAAGTGCGTTAGAAGGAACCAACCTTTTGACAGCATAAAAATTCCCAATAACTTCAAGATGCACCGAGATTTTAGGTTGTCTATAAGCAAGGCTTTGCTCTAACACCTGAAGAAATATGAATATGTGGTCACCACAACTCATTCCTGGCCGGAATTCTTCCTGGTGTTCTCTGGTCTTCGCCCACCTTTGTAAGACGACGCATAATAAGCAAGTTAACGGGGATCAAGCTTATCCCTCTGTGATTGCCGCTCACTGCAAAGAATCTTTTATAAAACGGGCACCACAAGTTGCTCCAACCAATTGACTTAGAAGGTCCCTTTTAGCCCTATCGGAAAAATAAGTTGCACAAGCTTCAACCCAGGATTTCGCCTCCATCTTTGAACAGAAAATGTTGGGTTCATCAAGACCAGCTGTTCATTGACGCTTGGTGGAGAAAAAGGCATCTGCGTATTTCCGAATTTGCCACGGGATTCAAAATTCACCATCTAGGGCTCCGTTGCGTGTCCGGAGACCGATTGAGTAGTTGCAAGTGGCCAGTTTGCTTGTTGTCGAAAGTGTTCAGGCCAACAAATCACGCGTTCATTTTCACAAAGAGTCAAACCGTTTTTATCAGGGATTACTTCCATTACTGGAGCACTGTTTGGGCCAGTTATCCGTATAAGCTAGAGTAGTTTATCCACATTCCCAGAGTCTCTCCTTCCTGATCTCACTAGCTTTCTGAATCCACCGAGCTTTTCGATCCATGCAGATAAGGCCTTTAATCTGAAGTCTGAAAGTCTACTGAGTGATATTGCACTATCAACCTGGAGGAACCCACGTCCAGGCTACGAACATCAAGCTTCTAGGGTGCTGCTTAAGTTCCAGCGTTTAGGCCTAGTTGTTAGCGCTATTCAACAAGCACTGGGCAATTTTGACTACACGTATCTTGACCGAAATGCTACTTTGAATATTATGACCAGATTAAATTGCCCTGCTTGGATTTTGCATTGATGGTTAAAAAACACTTATGACGGACAACTGGTGGCTGAGTAAATATTCCGTGTGAGGTATATGTGTACATCGCTGCTTGGTGCTTGTGATGTGATTCTAATTGGACCCAACAGAAGTTTACAGTCCAACAAGGGTGCAAGTAAATCAAGTAAAATGTTAGTCCAGAAAACCTGCGTCCATGATAAGGGATTTTTAAAGTCAATGTTTTTAACACTATACGAAACGAATTTGGCTCGGAGCTCCGAAGCCATTTGAACAGCTGGATTGCGCTGTGTCGATGTTTACATATATATATATATATATACATATATATATTAACATATCAGCTGTCAGGACGAGCCTAGACACGAAAAGTGCATGTGCGTGAAAAACACGTCCCTAAGGTCGCATCGGTACCCCACGTTTCGGATAGTAGGTGCGTGAGCGGAGCTTACTAAACATGACTTAGCAGCAAGCGACCAGCGGAGCGGGTATGAAAATGTTCACGGCAGGAACGTCGCCATTGGCTGGATCAGAACGAACAAAACGAGTGACCATATTTGGCCATTCCGCCATCCTATATATTTGCGCACTAGCTCTGTATATTTTGACCTGGCTTGACACTACAGCCGTCTCCCTGATTTCTGTCATCTACCTATCGCGTAGTCTGGCAGACCCATTTCAGGCATAACCAGTAGGAAACATTAGCGATGGGAATGGGATGCAAACCCACGCTGGCTAACCCCAGTAGATTTCTCCAGAAACTGTCCGAATAACGTGATGCATCAAGAACTCTGGATACAGTTGTTTATTATTTTCCAGGATGAGCAAAAAGGCATGATAGAAAAGATAATAGTTATGATTGTGGGACGGATAGATTTTCCAAAGTTTCTACACCATTCAGTGGATTAAAATGTATGTTTAGCTGATCCGAAGTTCCCGATGAACTTTAGTCTCAGGCTACGCATGCCCAAAACTCTAGCCCCCAGTTGAGAACGGATTTAGGAGTTATCGTAACTTCGATTTGAATGAAGCAATTTGTCAAGGGTTGTCAAACCGTTTTACGTGTGTGATATAAACTGGACGGACATACCGTAAGCATGAACAGATCCGCAGGATTTTAAAGTTTTGACGAGACGGTAGCATTATTCCAACACCCTCCCACTCGGTTGCTAAATAAGTATTCAACCGGCTCAGCAATGTATACAGTGGGAAGAAATTTGACTCTCTACAACCCATCTAATGGAGTAAGAGTTATTACCTGTTTATACTATTATACTGATTATCTGTCCAGCTAGATTTATGTCAGTTAAAGTAGCAGGCGAGAGAAAAAAAAGAGAGATGGCCCCAAAGATCACCAGCACTTTATCACTGAAAGTCGAGATAGCGTTCGTGGTATCGTATGTATCGTTGCACTACCCTCACTACCATCCAGCTGAAAAGAACATAACTTCAAACCGGCATCTTTGAGAACGCGCACAAGAACGGTTGTCTTATTTCACGAATAAGTGGACAGTTCAGTCAGTCGAAGGGGTATCAAAATGTGCACATAATTTTGCCGCATTTTGCACAGCAAAATGAATGGACTGTAAGTCTTTTCAGACATCTTACTTGGAACTCCAGATTGGATGGTTGACAAGCAAGCATGCGAAAGTGAATATTCAGAGCAGGCCTCGCTGGATAATCTCGGAAGACTAGAACTCATTTCACTGCTGAGATAGTAACTGGTGCCCATCATTTTCTCTGCTCTTGTTTCGCGTCATTTTTATCATGTTTTTCATTGTCGCTGTGAAGATGAAGCGAAAAGGCTTTTGTTGAATTTTCAGTTTTTCTTATCAGTAACTTGGTAACCATACCAAACTGTAACACTTCTGTCAAATCATACTACTGTTAAAGTAAACTGGGAGACCTGACCTTAAAAACACTCCTATGGCAACGCATGCGGCTAAGCAAGAAAACTGTTGTTTGAAATGGCAAATTTCTCCCCATGCTTGCGCATAACTAACCAAAATGAATTGAAAGAGACGATTCAGCGCTCATTTTTTTCCGGAAAAGATTCCGGTAAACACAGATTAAAATCAAAACACCCGTTGTAAAAGTTGCAGAGCAATGCAGAGGCTTCCGGACCATCATGGTTGAATTACTCGTATTCAGTTACAATGGAGATTTCGTCCTTCAGCCAAAGACAGTTTGTCAGTTTGTACACCTGTTTCGTCCTTATTTGGAATAATCAGTGGTGTGCACCTCGTGAATTCCACGGGGATTCGGTTTCTGACTACCCCCGACCTAACCTTCCGAGCACGAGAGGCTAAATAGCAATGTGATTAGTTCGCACTTAGGTGGGTTATGGCTCCACTTGCCCTCGGTTACGGAATTAACATAATGTCACGTGTCGAATCGCTCCCAGATTGACGACTTCTGAGGTGAACAGTTTACGCACCGCGTGGATTTTCTTTCCTTCTGAGCAATTTGGAGTTTACTGAGTGACGCCGTATCCTGTCGGGGTGCAAATTAACTATGCTGCTGGTCATCACCTAGTGGCCGAACGGTAGCCTTGAACTACTGGCCGGGAAGCCGCAGGGTCGAATCGCCGCTGATGATTCCTAACATAGGGTGAACAGCAGCTTGGCGCTCCTTGGCTTTTCCACATATGTTGACCTAACTGATAGGGCCGAAATCTCTATTAAAATTTCTGATTTTTTTCCTAATAACCTTAGAACCAGTAAATACTTAACTGTAAAGGAGAATAACCCATTAACTATTTAAGGTTTATCAACAATGTCAAAGCAGATTCACTCACTCGGTTTGTGCATTGTTCGGATGCAACAAAAAAGGATCTGACGGAAAGGGATTCTGGCGAATCCATTCACTATACGAGAAAACATACCGGAAAATGACTCACCTCAAGCATGCTTGAGAGAGCTCAGTGGTTGAGGCGCGAACTTACCAACTGGTAGATCAATGTTCCCAACTGCACCCCACCATATAGATTGCTCAAATCTAGGCTCACACAATCTGGCAATATCTCAACCCTTGTGCTTCCTTCGGGTGGAATAGCAGCTATTCACCAAGTAACAATTTTTTTCCAACTGTCGTTGAAGTAAATAAGTACAAATAATATGAAATATCAAACACACTTATCGGCCAGGCCGCCTTATTTTACCCCACTTTTAACCTATCTTTACTGTACCGCAGGTGTGAACGTAAGGAATTACAAATGAACCAAACATAGTAGGTTTTAAATTTATCGGTATTGTCACTTCTCCCCATGGGAACTGTGACCAACTTCTACGTCAGTAAAGTTCACAAACTTCGTAAACCGGTGCTACACAAGCGTTGTTACACACAGCGTGCAAAGTAATCATCAAGTTGACAGGGTAGTTGCATAACAAAGCCAGCTGCTTTTGTGACCTTCGAGGATAAATTCCAACATTTTCCTCTTGTTTGCCCCGTTCTTACTGGTGACGGATGTTGATTGCATCGATGCTGTCATTACGTAAACAGTTCAAATCTCCTGGAGTCATAACGAATGACAACGTTTTTGTTGTTATTGTAGCTGCGTACTCCATAAATGTAATTGAAATTTTGATCGTGGATGCTTTTGAAAAGTACAACAGTTGTCACGAACATCACTAATTTTTAACATGAGAAGGCCTGTTTCAGTTACTCTTCATTCGGCGAACTGAGCTAGCAAACGCATTAGGTTTCTGTATCAATTTTTGAACGTATCCGGAGAAACTTCGCACGAAACAAAAATATAACTAAATAAATAAGATATCCGTAATATTCCAGTCAACTTGCTCTTCAGAACAAAATATGTTAGCTTACATAACTAGTTTGAAACATTTCCATATCCGCATTATTGAACAGTAAGCTTTAAGTTGGCGGAAAAGGGAGACTAAACAGAATCTTAGCTGAACCTCTCCTTTGTTACATTCTTCAACTGAATCTGCCTTATATTTGTATCGGCATAATACTCTAGATATTACTCTGCAATTGTTGTTGACAACATACCAACTTGTCTACAGTTTAAGGGCCTTTAGTCATGTTCAGAGTTAGAGAAACATTCCATTTTATATCACATCCACGAATGCTCTTTGCTTACTTCGCGGAGGTATTCCGAATTTCGTGCAAACTGAAACCTGAACCGTCCTTTGTGCGGAGCTTTCCGAGGGTAAGCATTATAAACGAAAAAATTATTTGAGTCCCTGGTTAATACCAAAGAACTAGAAATGTGTCTGGTGCAGCACATTCAGTTGAAGTGAACCGTCATAAACCAGAGATTTAACCGGATTTAGTTAAGTCCCCGGCCAAAACCAAATCCGTGTGCGATTGAGATTATTTGTCAAATTCCATCCAATTTGGGTTGAAGTAGAACATAGAGTTTGTGATAACCCGGGTACTGCGTCTACTTGATGAGCCCCAAAAAGGGCGAAAGCTTTCGTATACTGTCGAAGAGTTTTCAGCTACCTTATAAGCAGTGTGTTGCGTATATTTCGCCACCTGTGTCCTACTCTATTATATTATATTCTATTCCATTCTACACTATTCTGTTTCAATCTGCTTTGTTCTGTCGTATTCTATCCTGCACTATCTCGTCCTATTTTGTTCTACTTTATTTATGTCTCCACTCAGATACCATATTTAACAGCTCTCTACAAAGTCCGTACTGCGGAATATGGAGGCATAGTAAATTTGCTGTTTCTAATTAAGACTAGATAGCATCAGTCAAGTAGTAAAATTTTCGAAACAGGTGTGACAACCCCCCATATGATTGTAAAATACTTGTTGGTGGTGTAAAATGACAAGAATCCGTGGGGATTGTAAACGTGTCCAACCTGTTTCTTATATCAGCTACTATAGTGCGATACAGTGAAATGTTATGATACACTCTGCGAAAGCTCATATGTTAAGGCTTGATCTACACAACGATAAATGATCCATAGCCAGTTAGGCAGAGTTAGGTGAAACTAGCTACCTCAATAAGTGACGATCTGTCAGACCAGTACCAACTTTGCTGCAAGTAAAATTGGTGTGGCACTTTAATTAGGATCAAGAAACACCACGTGACCAACCGAAGTCTGTTTGCAACAAAGTACGCACGATACTGTCCCCTTACGTTAGTACCGGAGAGCAGCACGTATTAACAGAGCAGACTTCAGTTAGCTATCGAGTGCTAGGATCCGTTGAAACAGATCGCATGAGTAGATAACACTCGTGTGTGGTTACCCCAAGCAAGCCCGCTAAATAGGTCGAATCGCCTGACCATCCTTGCTTTGTTACACCCACACTTGTTATCGAGAATATGAGATTCCCCCGTTGCTCACTTGGTCTCACTTGATTCATCCTGGACGAACGAAGCTGACAGAAACGTCTGATCCTGTTACGGAGTTCACTGCCGATCGAAGATTACTGCCGTTTCGCACGTTGCACACTGCCAAACTTATCAGCTAGTTACGCTTCCGTCTTCCGCCACGAGTGATCAAGTTGCCCAATCCATTCTCACAGATCCATCAAACTCTGGCATCTGCGGTCAAACCAACATGTATCCCGCCTTCAAGAATACTCACTCTGGTGTATCTGGTGCCTGTTTCATCGTAAAATGACAGGTAACTCCTACAACCACACGCGTTTGCAAGAGTAACCACATGTACATGGGAAGCGTATGCGTTTGCGTGTCAACCGTCTCACAGCAGACGTTACGTCACCCACGGGCTGAATTTCAGCTGACCACAAGTCCTGTCAATTCATACAGCTGTTTGGTTTACCACCCCAGTGGAATTCAGGACGCAGTTAACTACCACGTTTGCGGAAGCGTCATTCAAATGTCACTAAGCCGGGTAAAGAAAGTGAACGAGCCGTCGGGCCTTGCGTGTAGCTTAAGTGACCCTCTCCCTGAAAGTCCATTGCTACCCAATGGCGTTGGCCAATGTGTACTTACGATACGTGTGTAATTACGATGCATACTTACGTGGGCAGTTCCAACCGGATAAGCAATTTTCGAGTAAGAGCTTCAACTCTGAAAATTACTTAGCTAGTTTGATGTTGCAACAGTTCTCACGCATAATCCAGTTTCTTTTTGTTCCATGGAATGTGGGAGGTACGATCAGGGACATTGACAAACTAGACGGTAGCATATGTGTGCTGCACTACCGTGGAATCACAAAATCAAATCATTCAGTTTGCGCCGCCTGAGGCGAGGCATCTTCCCATTCGAAAATGGTTCGTTTTCCAGCATAACTGTTATGTGGGATTCTTCATCCGGGAAATTTCCGAATTATCATATTTAGTTTGTTCTTGTGTTTGATGCTTGAAGAAATCATAATACTGGGGAATAAAACTGCGCACAGTTTGTATTTTTTTTCGGGGTTGGTGTTTTTATACTGAGAAGTTTGCCTTGCGCAGTGACAGTTCCAATAGAAGCCCTTAAAACATGTAGTATTGCTTTAAGTAACAATAGAATTGGGTGCATGTCGTTAAGTCCAGGTTGAACTAATTGGGTTGTCGATCCATACTGACATACTGACGAATCGATCCTAAGATCTACAGACAAAACAAAGAGATGCAAAAAATAGAAGTGAGTTCTCTGGATTACACTGCCTCAGACTGCTCTTTCACAGTTGAGAGGACAATCGAATACAACTGCCAAACATGGTCAGTTTGTTGAAAATAGCGTTCAGGTTTTTGCATGGGTGGATGCTGTCTTAGGGAAATCGCTTGAGATAGAGGAATATAATAACCTTATTAAGTTTACGTGGCGCCGCAGAAAGTCCCCGAATCTTGTGGGATAATGTGAGCCAGAAGTAATAAATGAATGAACGAATGGCATATTCTAAGATGTGTTCAGCTAATTCTTGAAGGACACACAAAGCTCCACTGGATAGCCTTTGCGTCTCGGAAATTGTGCTCAGAACCTACGGTTTGCTGGCTATCCAATGTACAGTGGACAGTTTTCACGGGGGCTCTGTGTGCATGAATTAGTTACACATCTCAAAAATAAAAATATTTCAGTAAAAGTGGAAGAATTTTTGAACTAGCTAGACATGAGCAAATTTTCAGTCGAAATGTATGTTAGATTGTTGGTTGAGCTGGGTAATTTGATTTCGGTTAAGTTGGCACAAAAACTGACGCTCCGCTCCCTAAAATTCAAAGATGATGTCGTACCGATTGATGATGAAACGTTTGCAATCAAACTGCTTAGCTCAGCGAATAAACTAATGACCATTTGTATTACTTGACATACCAAACTTCTCAGTCAAAATTATGAACACCACATATAGCCATGGCTTGACTGAAGACTCACCGCAGCATTCATTGAATTACCCGTGTGTTTTACGCAAGCCAACTAACACTATGGATGGCGACCTGAATCTTTGAATACGCCAAAGAGGGTGCTCAGACTCCGAATTCCTAATGGGGTTCCAGAACTGCAGAATTAAGTATCAAATCACTTGGGGAAAAATTTCCCCGTATGAGAAAAAGAGGACACCCGAATAAAGGAATCTACTCACAAGGTTGCTGAAAACTCTTCGACAACCCACAACAGGTTACACAGTTCTTGGGGCTTACCAGGTAGGCGCAGTCACCGAGTTCCCGTCAAACTTATGTTCTATTTGAACCCGAATTGGACTGATGTCGACAAATACGCTCGGTCGCATATCAATTTGGTTTTCACAGGACGCTAAACCTAATCTCTCGTTCACGTTCAGTTGAAGAATTTCACAAACGAGCGATTCCGTTAAGTGTCCAGTGAAGATTGAGTTGATACGCGAATGAGTGTATTTGTCGAAGACACAAATGTTTACACTAGCCAATTAAAAGTCGCCCAACCTCACCATATGAAATATAAGTAGCAAGGTCATGTACTAAAACTCTGCCCTTTGAGGATCAGTCCACATCTCTCACGTCAGGATTTACCTGATCAGCCAAAGCATTGTGGATGCACACAAGCATGTCTTTCAAATCATGCGCACCTTCCATCAATATTCTGTTGTAAGAGCGTTCACTTTTGGTTTACTTTCAAAAAAACTTAAAATAGAAGAGCAGTTATCGACAAAATCCATTTATTTGCATATCGATTCGGTTTTGACTCACCTGAAACCCAGCTGAATCTCTCATTTTACTGTTTTTTGACTGTCGAAGAGTCTTCAGCAACCTTATGAGTAATGTATTACGTCTATACATGTTTCGCGATATCTCGAAACGTGAGGCGGCCTGGTGCAGCACATTCAGCTGCTTAAAAACATCATAAACGAGAGATTCAGCTGGGTTCTAGGTGAGTCTCCTGTCAAAACCAAATTGATATGCAAATGAGTGTACTTGTCGAAATCAGTCCAATTTGGGTTCAGGCAGAACATAAGGCTGACGGAAACTCGGGGAATGCGCCTACCTGATGATTCTCAAGAAGGGGGAAACCGGTCGTATGCTGTCGAAGAGTTTTCAGAAAACTTATGAGTGGTGTATTACGTTTATAGAAGAGAAGTTAATTTATGAAACCTTCTAAAAGACACGAAACGTTGCAAACAACCAGAATTTTCGTCTCGTTTGACCCATAATAGAGTTTCACAACGTGGAACAGCACAGCTCTCAATGTTTTACACATTCAACCAACTATAGAAACAGTAGCAGAATATTTGAACGTTCAAATAATTGTGCAGATCTCTGAAATTTCAGACCTCTCGTAGATGAACTCGAGTGGTCTTGTTGAGAGCTTCACCCTACTTGGCCGAACTGTCTTGTTATAGAGTAATCACCTAACCACTCGATAAGCTACACTGTGGCTTTACTGCCGTTATCAGTTACTTATGCATTGCAATTTCACACCGAGTGAGCAAGTGCTAGGCCCGCGGTTTCTGTGAGACTTACCATTATGCTGATTATTGAGAGTTCACAGCCTATATCTGATTGGTTTCTAGTTTAAGTGTGGGTCTCCAGTGACATCCTTAATTCCGCAAAACGCTCGCACGACTTTCCGTAAAAGACCCTGGTTAGATGAAAATAACTAACTTTCAAGAGCCAATCTTACCCTGGTCAACCCGAACTCTGACTCCGGGGCCGACAAGGTAACGTCATCTTAAACAGCTATTACTGTTTAGGAAAATCAGTACTGTTTGAGCAGCAGGATAACTATACCAGACGAAACCCGTCTAAGATGAAGTGCTTGCAATATGCAGCAAGCAATAAACGTGACAAATGTCTGCCATTTGGAAGTAACTAGGTCGTTTAGTCAAAACCCTTTGCTGGAACCACGGTGCCTTTTTAGGTTACAAAATTTCGAGGACTTATTTTTCAGTGATGATGCACGCAACCAAATTGCACTCATTGTGGCGTGCTGCTCAATCATAGTTGTGCAGTTGAGTTGTTACTTAGAACCGAATGCAATGGGGTTGTACGGCTGTAGACCGCCTAATACGGGGAACTACTTAACATAAGGAATATCCAGTACAACTGAAATAAGTGAAATATGATAAAAATGAAGATTTTCAGACGATAGGTCTCATTCTGCGAGAAGAGCCAAAAATGTGTCAAAAACCGAAATCAATCTACACGTACATCAGTCTTGGTGTCAATGATCATTAGATCGAACGTTTAAGAAATTCGAACGCGCAAACTAGCTGTCACTAATTGGACACCACAAAATAAGGCTACGGAGAAGCTAATCAGCAAACCGGTTTACTGTCGCGTAGGCAAAATATACAGATACAACTCCTAAATGACGCATTTCAGGTCAAGTGAGCTGATGGTCAGTAGCCTTTCAAGTGACAATATCGCGGATCCAGTGATCTCCGAGACATTTTCCACCCCGGGTATTTTGACTTCAAAACTCTTCACCAAGCTGAAAATTTAACAAGCGCCATGCTCGTCCTGATTTGCAGCATCCTTTAGGCAATATGTAACAAAAAAGCTTGTCAGAACAGACACAACCTCTTTTGTATTAGACTGGGTTTCTGTACAGGCAATGAATACGGGGTGCAATTATGTGCCCCTGGGATGGTGATAGTAGATCATTCTCACGACGGTGTAGGCCTGACTAATTATTGTGACTGAACGTGGCGCTGATGGCTTCAGAATGATGGGTTGAACAATCCACTGACTATCGCTTTAGCTATAGCCAAAATGTGAAACTGCTTTGCTGACGTAGCCTATACACGAGTCAAAATACAGTGGAACAGTATGATTCATTGGTTAGAACCACACTTTGTGACAAACCTATCTCCTCAGGGAATGCAATTCAGTCATCGGTTCCTCTTCAGTAGGTAATTGGATCGTGTTTTGCATAGAACTAAAGGTGCTTGAGTGTGTATTTTGATCACTTTGAGATTTTGCCAGGAGTGTGAATACCCTGAGAATGGATTCTTGACTTTGCCCTTCCAGTTCTTAGTTGCGGACCATGATCTCTGCATGGTTGTGGATTCACTTACATTGCGGTGTGCAGAGGGTATATGAAAGCTTGGATGAAATTAATATGACAAATGGAAGAAACTAAGGTTCGTATATTCCGGATACTTCCTCGCATCAACAGGAATGCACCGGGAGTAAATAAGCCGTTTGACGGCCACAAATCTACGGGGAGAGAAGATCTTGGTGAAACAATAAGGAAGAATCACGGTAGAGTGTTTCTAACCATTCTACGTCCTTCGAAAAACCGATCGTTTACAGATTGTGCAACATAAACGCGCGTTAGTAAAGTCGACCCAGCATCCTTTTCCATATTTTGCAACAGAAACCCAGCGCGTAGCAGTAGACAGAGTTTAAGGTAGGTAGTTTATCTAGGAAGTGGCAACATGTCTGCCGACTGGATCAGGAACATTCCATGTCTTCTGTTTTTTTCAACGCACAAAATCTTGCGCAGTACTCATCTTGACTGGTGGTTTTAATTTATCGTTTCCATGTGACGACGTATTTTTTTGAATGCCATCAATGGTTTACATTAAAAAACGAGGCTTTCTTTGGTAAATGAGGATCAAACGCAAGTGGTACCATTCTGAAAACCTTAATTTGAGTAGCCTTGTTCTGCTACTCTAACGATTCTGAATCATTATCACATGCTCCCTGATGCACTGTTTTGCTTCAGTCATTCAATTTCCATCATACTGAACGAATGCCGTTTTTTAAAGCTATTTGAAGATGTAAGTCTTTGAATCAAGAAGAATAGATATTTTGCAAACATATTTAAACTTGAACACACAGTTAGGTGGTAGGGATGGACTAAAAGCTCCACTGACACTTCATTTTATACACCATGGATAAAACAAGTGGGAATAAGTTGATAACATTTTCATCTGCTTTCGTGCAATGATGTCTCAGGAAGCTGTCGGTATAAGTGGACCGAGCAGCAAGGTCAAGCTTCCAAGCTCAAGAAAGTGTAGAGGAATAATACATCCTAAGACCAAGCACAGAACTGCTGCTGCCCTTCTCTGTGCAGTAGATATTTTGAAAAAAATGTCGCATTACTCTTAAGGAGAAGTCACAGGTAGTGGTAAATTGTACAACAGATTGCACAACCTTTTGCTGGTAGAAAGATATCGTTCTATTTTCTCAAAATGTCGCTTCCAGTTTGTGGCTCATTCTTTTGAACAGTGCATTTCTTGACGACATGGATGATAAAATAGAACAAAATATAGGATGAACGGGGCCAACTTGACTAATGATACTAGTGGTGGAAAAGCTGTTACAAGTCTTCAAAACGCTTGAAGTGTTTGACTATGGAGCGTGATGTGTTTTATTGAATTTAAAATGACGCTTAGAAAGGGTAACATGTGAAAGGGATCAAAGCGCACACTAAATAGAAAAAACTGGTTGATGTTTGGCGGCACAGATTTCGTCGCCCCGGTGTTTGATGTAACGCAAACTGGTGATAACTGTGTGGTCTAGGCGGCGGAAATCCTACATGACTCTCTTGGGGCTGCGTTGATAAGTTAGACACCAAGGTATCCTTGGCTCGTCAAATATGCAATACCTCATCATGATCCAAAAATAATACCATAACACAACAGATTAAGGCAACTTTGACTTTAGTAATTTAGTTTGTTGGTTAAAATTGCTTCTAGGTTGTTCGTCCGTTACTACTATACTTGGATTTCCGAACTCAAACAAATATACCCATCGCTGAATGATTGTTCCGTTTCCTACATCCCCACATTGCTTAACTGCTGAAATGGCTGCTGAAATGCTAAGAGCTAACTGTCCCAATACTTCCTCTATTCAAACGTGGGTAGCCTATTTTCCAATATAATGACGTATTTGAAGAAAATAGCAAATCTGGTCAAAAATGTTGATAAAATTAAGGACATACTGAGAGTTTTCTGACAAGTGTTTAATCTTTCGGCTGCCATTTGGCTTTTTGTTGAAATTCATCATGTTGACACGTAAGCAAGCGAATGAATAAAGCTCATTCGATCACCATGGATGAGATAATCAAATAAAGTTGGTCATTAAAGGTGAGGGATTTGCTATGCAAACAAGCTCACACTTGAGTTGCAGGTGATTTGTTTGCACTTCTACTAAGTTTCCCACTGGGTTGCTTAGGTTCTGGAAAAAAGATGGTGTCATGGCAAGGAAGCATCAATGACGAAGTGTCAATAAAAATGAACGCAGGTTTGCATACAATCAACTGAGTGGCTTAAACCTAAACATTCTGTGGGTTTTATCTGATCTTGTAAGGAAGAGTTGTTTGAACAAACCAGTTGTCTAGGTTATTTCCGCCTACCAGCTTGTACTTTCAATGGACTATACTTAGACTCAGAAGTGATCACAGGTTTACACAAAACTTGTTGTACTCGAAAGTGAGTCCGTGCATTCTAACTTTGATGAGTGATTTACGTGGACCACTTTGGATAGGGCTGTTAGCCTCAAAATATAGAACAAATAAATCCAGAACTACATCAGGCAACCGTGGGACAGAATTAACCCATGAATACATTAGCGGTAAGTCTTATGTGGCGGCAACGCTTAAGTTTTGCTTTTCCTAAACAAAACAAGCGGACCCCAAAATGGTATTCTACCCTTATATTTATCTTAAGTTGTAAGAAACTTCACAGTGAAGATCGCTGATGGAGAACTGATCGGCTTTTTTGTTGTCGTTATCATCCTATGCGGTGATAGTGAGCACCGGTGCTTCAGTGCTATGGTGCGGGATACTTCAGGGCACCCGAGCCTTAAAAGGATGACAGGGTTATCGACTATAGTTTATACGTCAAACAGGTGATTCAGAAACAGTGGTAATCGAGGTAGGACTTTGCAATCTCTGGGCACATCACACCCAATCCTCCAACCTCGACGGCCAAAAAATGTATTTCCTAGACTTTCTTGCAAGAAAGACTCTGAACCTACGGTATTTCTGAAAGGGTTAAGTAGGCAAATAAACTTTGGCATCACAGCGGGGTTTACCCAGCACACTTGAGAGCGTAAGAAGATGCAGATCACGTCGTAAACCCTGATGGATTTAAAGCACCCTCAATATAGGACATACGTAGGAGAAGTGAATGTACCACATATGTTGTCGTATACCAAAATTTTGGATAAGAGAATCTGAAATCCAAGGATAGTCCACAACGTGCCTCATTAATGAGCTTCCTCTAATTTTGTATCTGACAACCTAAATAATGACATCATTTAAAGGCGTTCGATTTAAATAAATGTGATTTATGAACGTATCAAGCAGATCCCGCAGCTATGATTGTGTCCCTTCGATCGGTGATGAGAAGCCGGTTGTCAAACTTGACAGCCAATCACCAAATCAGCAATTAAGTTTGTGGTACGTTGCTAACTGTTTGACAGTTCATGACCGGTTTCACCCTTCTTGGCATTCATCAAATGGGCGCAGTCCTCGATTTCCGTCAACTTACTGTTCTGCTCGGAAGTAAATCCTATACAGTTTACGGAATACACTCGTAAACCAAATTAGTTACTAAATAGAGTTACAAATGCATCCCAGCTGAATCTCCTGAGCATGGTATTTTCCAAGTAAATACGTTGCAATAGGCCGCTTCACGCCTCATTTGAAACAATATTCAGGTCCAAACTGCTTATAAGGCCGCTGGAAAACATTCGACGTTTCACTAACGGCTTGGCTGTTTTCAGAGCTCCTTGAGTAGGCAAAAGTGCTAAGGGGTTGTGGGACATTTTTCGGCCTCCTTCTAGGTAGTGTGTTATATAAAGTTGTAATTGGATATCTTGAACATCGTACCAACTGAAAGTTGGGATCATCCTACAGCAAATTCAATTTTAAAAAATTCTAAACGAAAGTTAAACTCATATTTAGTTGACTAGCTTGCTTACGTATTTCACCGACTAGTTTTGCGCGTTTCAGATGAGGTACTGATGGCACTTACGATGCTTTGTTTTGAATTCTGACCAACGTAAGAATGTCTAAATTCTGATAACTGGTAGCTGAAGTTTACTGGAGAAGGTTGTGAAGTTTCGGAATAAACTACTGAAGATATATTGCAGGGCAAATCTGCCAAGTATGTTAGGCCTCTGTAGATACCAACAATAAATATGTGCTCCATGCTAAAAAATGGTTAGAAAATTTGACAAGCACATATGCACATACCGGATCACATTGACAAAATTGCTATTTTGAGCTTGCTATAAGTTTAAATCTGCACCTGAGCAATAAGTATAAACAATCCTCGTGTTGAAGTCGGAGTTATTTCAAGTCTCAAAATGCAGTGTCCGGAAATTGCTACGTGTGCAAATGGCAACGAGCACAGAGTTGCATAAAGCGAATGCAATCGCACGACACAATCCAAACATGGCGCCAACACTGTACTTACTCCCGAAATCTCGTGTAATATTCCCACAACTATACCATTGTAGATGTGATGGAAATCAGGCAAACAGCGCCATATGTTGCCCAACTAGAGTGAAAACTGATCATGGCTATAAGTGCACATTCAGTATTATGTGCGTAACATCACTAACCGGTTGGATGAAATCGACTTGATTTGACGATTTCGCCTTAGCGTTTTGCTGAAACTCATTCATGTGGGACACCACCGTTAAGCAACATACTTCCGGTCAGTGCACCAGGATAAACTAAAATCAGTGAATAGCGGCCGAGAGATCAAACGTGGGAAACAACACCTTTAATTCTTCTCCATTTGAGTGAATGGGGAAACTACACAAATTGCTTTCTCAGATTGATTTATATGAAGGCGCAATGAAAGTTGAAAGCAACAACCAATCATTTAGGTGATATAATCGTAAGCTATTCACGATAAAAGAAGTGCCGCAAATGCTTGTCTATATGTAGAATTAAGCTGAAGGTTGCAGGGTAAATATTCTTGAAGTAGTAGTTTATTGTGCAGTGTATAGAAATGCCGCATCAAACGATTTGGTGACAAGCCACATGTTAGATTTCCTACGGGTAGCTACAAATCTGGGGATGTTAATGTTAATGCAATACCAGGTGAATAGTTTCTTTGTTTTTCGATGTGGTTGCATACGGTGAAACACTTTTCTTGATTTACAGTTGCTCGTGTTGGGCTCTTGATATAAACTGACTGAGGATTAGCAAGAGAGCTAACGGCATTTGGTAGTTAGCGCCCCAAGACACCAGGCATCGAGCACGTGCTATTTTGTTTTTGGGTGGTGCGTTCTGGCGATATCCAGATTGTCCTTCTGCGGCGGCACCCGAGCCAGCTTACACGCTGAGTTGGATAACCAGTCTTCCAAAACCAATCGCATTAAACTACTGCTGGTATCTCCCATTGTTGAACTAAGTTAATGTGCTTTTCTGTAGCAAAAACAATCGTTTGGACTGTTCAGCGGTATTTCGATAAAAGATTTAAGTATGCACTCCTTGAAGGATCCACGTGAAACTAAGGCATATAGTAAATGAAAATAACCTTTATTGACAAATTTATAGCGCATCTAGTGATGACATTTTGGGAGATTGTGGAAAATATTATTATCCATCGTCTCCGGGGGGTACTGGTTTTACTATTTCCAGTGAAATATCACGAAAACAGCAATTCATTATGCCGAAACGACAAAATGGTCATTTTAGAGCAATATGTGTTCCACAAAATTGTTACTTTGCATTTGTGTTCCTTAAACTGGCTTCGAAACTATACACACTGACAACACATGTACCGAGATGTCACAAAAAATATCCTGAGTAATGTGTCAACCAAAGACTTGACCAGAAAAGAATCGCTATCCCCAGATGCGATACCTCTGCCGAATGTGGCAACGGTGCGACAAGTAAATCGAGCGCTGAACTGTTAGCCTGACGGCACAAATTCTTTCACGCGGATTCAATCTTCTCAATATTTGGGCTGTCTAAGGTGACGCCCTCTCAACTTTCACTTAATTGATTTTGACAAGAACAAACGTGCGAAAAAAGGGGAAGAAACCCATGAAATGCCACAGAAGCTGAGAAGTTAACGGATAACGATTTACAAACACACACCTTTTATAGTTAGGTAGCCTGTTTTGAAGATCAGGAAAGAGAAAATGCTTCACTCTCCTGCAACAAGGCGCATATATCGCATATAACCCCTGCGCAACAGTGTGTGAAAAATTCGAGTTTCGGATCAAAACTCATTCCTTTTTCAAGTTAATTATTCTGGGTCAAACACACCAAACTGCTTCGGTCTCGTGTGGCTGGCAGATCAGTTTGTCAGGCAGTCATACATCCGCAAGGACTGAGTAATGGAAACTTCGCGTGTCTTTTCAAATATGATGGCATGTGTGGGTCTCCTTCTGTGTGCGTACTCGTACATAAGCCTGTGTGTTTGTAGGTGCTGAAACGTTCGGTGGTTGAAAAGACGCCGCTGACAAGCTGATTAGCAGGGTAGAGTGAGGCGATCTTGTCCAACTTCTGTGCCGTATATGTTAACGATGCAAGCTGAAACGGCATCACATCATTAATTCGTTCATCCTGGAGCGTTAGGCTGCGCTTGACGCTCCCCGTCAAGTACAAACTGTGGGGCTGGCGACAAACATGAGACAAAATATCGTTTAATAATAGCTAGGAAAAACCCCTTGAAAAATTACTTCTTGATCAGTGTTCAGCTTTTTCTTTTTGGCAGAAATCAACTAACTCTTGATGTGTCAAATTATTCAAGAAGTCGACTTGAACGCAGGCGCAAACCAGACATATCAACAAGTATATCCTAGCCAAATAAAAAGTCGCTGATGGTAGAAAAATTGGCAAAAAAGTACACTTCATGTTGTACCATTTTACTTAGCTTGTTCATCTTTTACTGAAAGTTTCAAGTTTTGATATGTGCCATCAGAGAATCCAAGTGCAGAAAACCGTATTTAAAACTGGCCAGATCATAAATATTCACTTTAAAATATGGCGAATAAATACTATTGCCGGGAAGAAGATTCTCAGAAATCCCCGTTTACTTTTCGACATATTCTCGGTTGAGGTGAGTTGCATAAAGGGGATATTTGGTAACTCTAACGTTCTGCTTGGTTATTCGAAGAAAATAATATAAAGTAACCAGTCCAATTAATGAATAGTGTGTATGGTGGAAGGCTCGTCCGTAAGTTTCATAGGAATACACCCAACCGGGTTTTCACTAAAGATCACTTTGACTACAAGTTAATTGGTTTATTTACTAAATTTTGATTTTTCAAGGACGTGAGCGCTACCAAATTTGATTGAAGTTTGTTCGGTTGTGCAATGCTTAAAAACACATGTGTTGTATTGCCTAGTCACAGTAGGATTTCCGAACACAATTGCCGCATCATATTGAAGCTTCTCATTAGCAGCCACAATTTGAAGGGTTTAGAAAGAAGGCTAACTAAGTGTAGGCTAAAAATAATGGATGGGGTTCTCACTGTCAGACATAATTGGCATAATGTGATAAGAAAGCACAGAATATGTAAGCCAGCACTATCAGATGAGCAGCGGTTGAACTGCTCAAGTTTCCTCTACAGCGCACTGCCTTCTACCTCTGTGTGAAAGAAACCAGTGGTCTGTGGAACAATTCTAATGACAGACGCCAGAGGTTAGTAAAATTATCCATTTATAAGTAGCGTGTGCTCGGAATTTAAGTAGAATCAAACATTTGAAACTGCGACCTATTGATGTGTCAGCAGAGAATCCCGGTGTGTTTGTGGTGAAACCTTGTCGTTCGTATCAAGAAGGTGCCTTCTTACTCGTCCATCAACATTATCTTGTAAATAAATAAAGTTTAAAGTGCCGCCTACATTATGGTCTGATTTTAGTGCTTTTAGTATATACTGTAACCATGTAAAGATCTCATCACTTCAACGATGACCAGACTTACACAAGTTTGCCTGAAATACGGTAACCTGTAGCTGGATAATGCAAAAGTAATACAAAATGCGTTGGTTGTTTTTCGTCACACCTGACTTGTGAATAGCATTCTCATTGGAGTTTTTCTGCAGGCAAGTAAGTTCATCAGCCCCTGAACCTATCTATCTATCTATCTATCTATGTGTCTATCTATATCTATCTATAGAGGTATGGATAGTTCATTTTCTCCGAGAGGAACGGAGGTTAAAAAAGCCCGTGCCTCAAAATCGCTTCATCGGTGGTGTATGTTTCTTCCGTTAAATTATGGTCAAGTACCTTAATTGGGGCTTAGAAATTTGGCTGACCAGATGGAGATCGACGTACTAATTGTCGATTAGCAATATAGGAACACACCTGAGCAACCAAAATTCCGAAGTACTTCCGATAACAAAATAACCAGCCTTGTACTGTAGGACCCTGATTGATCCATTCTCCAATCACGAGGGTTCTGAATAATCAAAAGGCATGCGTATGTAGCCGCTTAGCCCCAGCTTTCAGAATAACCAGCCATCGTTCAGTGGTGCGAGATTTAAGTTTCTTTTTGACAGTTTGGATTAACAGTCATCATGCTATTATGGTTACTGGAACACCAACTGCAGGATCTGTATAGAAGCAGAAACTTACCGAAATTTTAATCCTTTTAGCTCTGGGATAGTTGAAGTTGATTGTCCTTTGTCTGTATTGGAACGAGCCAAATCTAAAACAGATTTCTGGTTCCGATTCCTATTATTGTGTGGTAATTCTCTAAGAGCAGTGGATGACGTTGAATGAAACAGCATATATATCATTCGTTCCTGAACTGACGAGAATCCTATTCCATTGATTATCCGCACACAACAGATATAACCAGTGTAAAGTCGCAACTAATGTAGCTTATAACATTGGTCAAAACACACGATGTATGGTCACAACCTTATCTCACTTGTTGATACTTTACTCACTGTAATCAAGGGGAAAATGTGATATATCTTGAAGTTTAATGTTTAAAATGAACGGCGGGGAACTCATGAAGTGGTGGCCTTCTATGCTTCCATTTACTGAGTACCATTTCTTTTTCCCTACTGTGGTAAACTGTGGGCGTTATTCGAACAGCATGTTTAGGAATTTCTTTACTTTTTTGGATATTTATTTTACTCCATGGGGCATCTTGAGAATACTGTTTAGATTCTTTATCAGCTATATGATGAAACGCGCCTACTGTCCGGTGTAGGAAGTGCAGCACCCTATACCCAATCAACGTAGTTTTTCCGGCATCAGACAATTTCATATTTGCGAAACATAACTTCACAGATCTGACAAATGACCTAAAAGCGAACCAGTTCCCTTCCTCGCTTTTTTGGTCGTGCGGTATGTGTCAGTACAATGCTCGACAAAAAATATCCAGTTTACCTAAGCTTACCCCTCTGATATGGTTCTGAACACAAGCTGAATTAGTCAGCGACTTTAGGCGCAAATTAATATCGTTGTCATCTCCAGCTGGTAAGAAGACCAGTAAGGGATACCAACACCAAAACCTTAGGGGTTGATGAAACCCCCCACCCCTCATGAGCAGAAAAACCTATTTTAACATGACTTAAAGGCAACAAAATTGTGTTAAAATATGAAGTAAATAATAAAAAACATTTTAAATGACCAACATTTCCGAACATATCAAACCAATTTAAAATGCAATTCAAGGACAATAGCTCCAGTAGGCAACTGATAACTGAACACTTTTGTTTTGAATTGACTGTGAGAATGAAAATTGGTACATAATGAGCACAAGTTACACCATTGGTGGACATCAAACATTTTTCGCCAAGCGTAATGTGGATTAGGCTATCAGAATTTCTTGCAGCGCTCAACGGTGTCGCTACCCACGCCACCAGCTTCGAGGTAGATAATTACTCAATAAAAACTCACCCCTAAACTCCTACCAATTTCATTACAGTTCGAACCGCAACACTAAAATGTATCACGTAACTGGGTTTGCTGTCGAACTATTTGATTCACAAGTAAGAGTCACAATTTTGTCGTCATACTGTAAAGTTACGTCTAAAAAGAAGTGACACTAGATGATGAAGAGAAATGTCGTTTTAGTTGGATGACAGAGGTGAATGACCAAGCAATCGCTGCGTAGTCTAAGAGTCTGATCGGACAGTGTGCTTGTTCAGTATGTATGCATCCTCTCAGAAACTCTATTACTCTGTATTCACTTTAATCACCGTCAGTGTTTGCGAACGTCGTGCGATGCAAAACCATTGTCGTACCCAAGGATATTTTTGTCAACTTTAAACTAGACAGAGGAAGGTGAGCAGTTTATCTGCATGTCCACAACCTGGCAGAAACTGGTCTATTCATCAGATCGTCCTATAGTGCACTCGGGAGACAAGTTACAGAGGGAGGAGTTTGTCCAAATCGTGGATAAAATGATATAACCAAATGCTTCAGGCGTTGCGAGTGCTCTGAATTAATATAAAGGCTTTATTCTTGTCACCCATGCAAGTGGTCCCTCCTCTTTGTTCTATACACAAGCCCACATTATGGACGACGCTTTTCCTTACCTTGGATGAAGTGGGAGACGGTTATTAAAGGCCCATAAATAACTTGCCTTAATGTGTCGTATATGCCGTATATGTCAAAACATTTCTTATCCGCGGGTAGTTTTGTGCAAGTACGAAACTAATCACAAGAGAAACAGCTATTTTTATTTTGGCCGCGCATTTTCTACTATCATACTTCCAAATATGGAGTAATCATTACGACAATCTTGGTTTTCAGCAAGGAGTGCCCTCTAGTATTTTGAATTTTCGCTGGTGTCAATATTTGAGTAGAAAATCATTTGGTACTTTTACCTCTAGGGCAGGCTCCGAAGTGCGCACCTAACTACGGAAAGGCACAACAAGCAGTATCCTCTCTTGCTAGTATAATTTCCCCCGACAATGTCGAGGCTATATCCAAATCTTTGGGTAAGTCACACCGTCCTCGAGGACAGAGCCCCCTAAAAGTGCCGTGAATACTACTCAGTACACAACATTAGTAAAGACGCTTACGTTAATGTGGTCATATGGCATTCCCTAATGTCTTAGTTCTTAGGGCACAGCATAGTGTGTGGATGGCTTTCGAACGGTTCAACTAGTGTTTAATCCCATCAAACTATTCAGAAAAATGGCTTCATATTAAAAACGAGAACGATAATACCTCTAACCAAGAGCCATACTGTTTTGCCTCAAATTTCACTCAATTTACCAATTAGTCTTACCACTATTCCTATTGCAACACTCATCACAAGATAGGCACTTTTCGTAGCATATCCATTCCACGTTTGCTTGTTTTGTTCCGTTAAACGCCCATTAAGGCAGCATACAAGTGAGAGAGCAATATATGAATGAGCTTGTGACTTATTTAAACTGACATCTAGTTGACGTGTGTTTGTGTAAATATTGTCATCACTCTTTTCCCGACGGACTAGTGAGTCACATCTCGGTAAGTCAACACGAATTCTGATACGGCTAAAACCGAATAAGGTTTCACGTTAAGACTAACAATATTTGACAAGTTATCCTCTGGACTATAGACCTGTGTATGAAAACAGCTGAGAGGCCTCAAACATTTTCTGGATCGGCAATAATTACTTCTCTGTACTAAAGATTAGCAATGAAATTTTGTCCCGTAGAATTGCGACCGCCTCTTTTCTCCTATATGAAGGGGATATATTCGTATTAAAAGTCAGATCTGGGGAGCAACAGAAAATTAAATACTCCTCATTTTTGGTGGACGATTCTCCAGTGTGGGACGTTCGAATATTAAATCCGGTCACCACGTCTAATCAAAAGAACGTATCATTTTATTGACTCATTCTTTTATGCAAAACAGACTTCATGATAGACAGCTCATTTACGTGCCGCCACTAGTTTGAGTACTGTTGGACGAGCAGAATTTTAGTCGGAAAACTCTTCTGAAAAAACACCCTGCTTTAGTTAACTGTCAGGGAAGCTGTGCTTGTATATAAGTAACTTTTCGATGGTATTATTTTCCACCCAATCTATTCTAGAAAACCATCAGATTTTCGTTGGGAGAGACAACGCAAGAAAATACGCAGAACATTTCAAAAAAGAGTAGTTCTTCGAAATACACTAATTTGTACACCATTTTGGTTTTGGCGACAAACTCACCTGAATCCTAGCTGAACCTCTCGTTTTTCTTTATTGTTCAACCAAATATACTTCAAACAAGCCGCCCCATGTTTCAGTTGGTGCGTTTTTCCAAACAACTCAGTATAGTCTCCGGAAGGAGAATGCTCACAATCTTCAGGAAACCTCTTTAAGTGATATCATGAGGAGATTTAGTTGGAATTTAGTTCAGTATGCAAATGGGTGTATTTTGCTTACGAATTTCATAGATATTAGGCATAACACAAAGCTGACGGAAACTCGGGGAATAGGCTAACTTGACGAGCTTCAAAAAGAGCAAAACTAGTCGTGTGGTGTCAAGTTTTTCAGCAGCCTTATGTGTAGTTTTCTTCAATAGTTTAACTACTTTAACTTGCTGCATGTTTAGACACCCCAAAGATAGCGTTGGACGCATAAGCGCATTCCTGATGTGAAATAAGAGGGGGACGTAGAGCGTGCTATTATCAGATTTTATGAGCCTGAAGCGATGTTCAGTGTGCTGATTCGATGCAAATTCATAGAATATTCGTGATCCATCGCGCAACGTTTGTTATATAAAATAATGATATTCGTCGAAATGGACACATCTCAATAAAAATACGTTATTGGAGATTAAAAAAGTGTTAATCGCACCAATGAGCAAACCTATCTGATCTGGTACAGAGAACATAGGCAGTTTACATGTGCAAGCAATCCCAAGCCTCCAGCCAGTACTTTGCGTTAAAAAGCATTTTTAAATTTTTCTGACTCTTCGGATTACAGCTTGTGCATTTAAACCTCATCTGTAATCCTTGCTTAAAATGACCTAACTAGTTCTTAGAAACCTACTCTAGCTCACAAATTATACCGAATGAACCGTTTGTCGATAACGTTCAGCTGAGGCAAAGTTCCTTGAAGAGGTAAAACATTCATTTCCCAAGGAATATTGTCTAATCAGGTATCCACTCCATATAGTGATCGTTTAGTTTTTATAAAATAAGTGTTTTGAGGATACATATTGTGACACGCAAAATACTTCGCAGGACGACGGATAGGAATGAAAGAATGAACTATACGGAACATTACTCATGAGGCGGCTTTTGTGCAACATATTGATTTGAAGAATAGCATAAACGAGAGATTCTGTTGAGTCTGCCGTGAAAACCAAACTGATTTGCAAATGAGTGTATTTGTCGAAATTTCTCATCTCATTCATTAACTCCCGTCACCTCAGGGTAAATTCAATAAGGTTGCGGCTGGAAATTTTCAGGTCTTCACGGGCGAATGAGTCACTGGGGATGGATTAACCATCAAAAGTGTGTCACATTCAACGAACCATTGCAACTGAATAACACTTGAGCAATAATCATATCAAGCGGAATGGGTTTTAGTTAGATATTCGCGAGATCTGCAGAAACAAGCATTAAATAGTGTTGATGCGTAGGTACTTGGACAAAAATATTGCATTCTTGCCATTCCGTAGGAAAAGCCTGAAGGTCTAAAGTAAAATTCGATATTGTTTCATAGCATTTTCTGGATAAAAAAACAATAACACTGGAAATTTTGCACTGGGTGTACGCAGACATCTTGTGTGACGTGTGCTTGAAATCACCGAGTTGTTCGTGGCCGAATACGCAGTGGATTTTTTACACCCATGCCATGACAAATTTGAAATCCACCAGACGTGCTTTCTAGATAAAAATGAAACTCTAAAATCAGTCAATGCGTTGGATAGTACATGGTGACCCCGTGGTCCAATAGTTGAATATATCATAACTAACATCACAGAAAAATTCTTTTGTACTTTGACAACACATGAAACTTAACCTAGAGGTCAACGTAGACAACTGTTATTTCAGTCTACCTTAATAGGTTTACCGGTTTAGTTGTTTCTGCACAGATACCCTACGGAAAATAAGCCAAGTCAACCAGAGTCAGAACACAACACTACTCCGAACAGTAACGAAACACGCTTTACTCGCGAACTCTGCTTTCCTGGTCGTTTTTGTTGAAGCATCTATCGTTTCTTGCAACCAGTAAATTATTTCGTCTTCCTCCTCAAACTCACCAAATGCTTGCATTGTCGTCGTTGTTAGTCAACGCATGTGTCGGTTAATAAGCTGATTTGCTCCAGAGTGACTTCACGCTTCCGACATCCTGTCGCAGTGTATGATCGGAATAGCCTAAGCGGCCCAATATCGTCTCACTCCAATACTAGACCACGACGATTATCACAGCATTGCCAACAGACCCGACATGCGAAGTGTTCCATGTACGCTGAAGTTTTACGGGTGAACTACATCACTTTAGTTGACTCTGTAGCATGCCACACTCCTTTTGCGAGCCTCCTAGACAATCCATTCGTCAAAGTTGTCACCCCAAAATTTTTGGACAACACCGATTTTTTTGGTCACTTATATCGAGGTACTCGTCTCGCTCTCTTGTTTCACATGCTATTCTAACCCCCATGAAGCTACTTTCTCTCTCATCATCTCGGTCATAGAGTTAACGAAAATAGTAGCTACGTCCAAAAATTTATTTACCCCGGTGTGAGCTAATTTACACCCGCAAAATCGAAACCGGAATATTCAAACGACGCCTACTTTTGTGACATATCGTGAGAGCCGAAACCACTAAATCCAGCTACTAATTTGCCCAGATTATTACTAAACAAATCTTTTAATCCGGGCATTTTGATGCTTAGGTGTATTTTGTGCATTTTTCTGTCAGACTGACAATTTCACTTTGGACAATTTTTCATAATCCCACAAGATAAGACGTCGGCTTTTCCCCATTAGACATGTTATTCTACCTTCCGGAAAAGGAAGTGGCAGAATTTCGTTCTCCTGCCTGACAGTTTCAAAATCTCAATGTTGTTGTTGACAGACTGGTTTCCGGAATCACACTGCTGTAAACTTCTTCGCGTGAGAAGGGAACATAAAGCCTATCTGGTTACTCGGCCGAAGGGGGTCAGCGTGAATCAGCAAGAACGACTGAGCTTATATTGCGTCTTAAATGATTTATCCAAACTAGCCTACTTTATGAATCATTTTTCGCGAACTGAAACATTAAATCAGTAGCACAAACTTGAATTCCTTCTATTGTACGCTGCACAGTCGGACTCCGCACCTTCTTACAATAGTACATTCGTTCGACGGATGAAAACATTTGATTATGCATACTCTTTATGCTATCATTAGGAAGATAGCCCAAAACCCACAGTTCTATTATATCTGCAAAACAGAGCAGCTGCCTACATTACCAGAGAAGCCTAGAAGCTATTTAGGCAAATCCGACCCAAACATGAATGTAGGTCTGAACGCCGTAGGGCCTCCCTCAGGGGCTCCCACAAATCAGAGACAGGGGCTGATCGTTGTTCAACACAGACAGCTGGATACTGTTAAAGTTTCAAAACACACTAATCCATTTCGTGCCAACTTGCAGCCATGTAAATTCACGAATGTACCAGTTTAGCTAAAGGTGCCCCTTACAAATTGGACTTTTTCACAAGTGTCGCAAAATTATAAATACTTGGGTGTGGTTCAAGGCTACTATACTTGGTCTCGAGGATCAAAGGCCCAGTAGACAGAAGTCATGAACAACTGTATAAGTGATTTAATTTGCACGTTATAGAATGAAACGTTACAGTAGTCTGCTTCGGCCCAAATGTTTGTTATCAGAATCCTGAATAGATAATTTTCATTTGCGATTTTGTGCAGCTGCTAGCGACCTACGGATGGCGAGATCTGAGTGTCTTTATATACATTCTTTGATCTTGTACCGTGACAAAATTTTTACCGACTTTTTTGGTGCCCAGCAAACCTACTGTACTATTCGCTATGACGCAGATATCTTCCCAGTTCAATGAACAGTTACGGGTTTAACCGGTATGTCTGCTCCAGTGTGTTCTAAACCATACATTTCACTAAACATTCTGGCGAGCTGATGAGACGAATTACACCTTTCCAAGACGAATCATATCCGGAAGCGGAACAATTACCTAATATTCTAAGGACTGTGCCCATGAAATTAAAATTCATGCCAAACCTAATATTTCAAGAAACAATATAAATATCGCTCACCAGCTGTTGATTCATAAAATGGACATTATTTAGAAGTGGCCCAGAAGGAAAAATCTTTGAAGAGGCGAATTAGGTGATCAGGCAGTATTTTTTGTTGCACCACATGAGGAACTTGAGTTTGTACAATCAGACTGTGAAGGAGTGCGGCAAGCCTTAGTGTGGTTTACACTTAAATGAACATGGTAACACAGCAGTGCGCCTTAATATTATTCACCGTTTGGGGGAACACAGTCGGTCCCTTACTTTTTCAAGCCTCTTAGGTGGATATTGCTAGAAAACCAGGTTAGGATCACGTGTAAGCTTCATGTTCAGCCATTGTGATATAATACAAGAATTTCAGAAAGTACCACAGCCCTTCAGTCATTATATCTTGTCTATTTTCTGAGACATTTGAGTCGTGGAGAGTTGACAACGCCGTTCCGTCCGTTTTGCCTGCTTCAAGAACTACTGAAGGCTCATAGCATGATGAATGATGCCTGAATGTCCACGCACTATTGCAGAAACTTGAATTCACTCCACTCACTTCCGTAGAGTTGCAGCTAATTTGGACTTGGAATCCCACACCCTCAGCATAGTTTATTCATTTTATGAAACTTATATAAAGTCCCATCTGTTGACGTGATTAACTGAAACGATAACAGGTGCCTGTTATGCCATGCGCACCGTGAGTAACTTCGAACCATCCTTCTATTTTTATTCTTGTTGTCTACAACAGTTGTTTTTTTGCGCACACTAGAAACTGTGACATAGTGCGAATTTTCCTCTCAAGTCCGCCCACTTAGAAGAAACAAACTGGTTGATTCCGGCTTAAACCTACTTCACAAAATGTCGAGACTGTCCTACTAGTGCATTTATTACTGTCTCTCTCGCAGGGTCGTGCTCTTCTGAGAATACATTTGTGCGGCTGAGATTTTATCAACATTCACTGAGTGTAGCCAGGAAGGAGGGACAGCAGGCTGATACATCACAACTAACATTAGAATGGTCACCAAAATTGTGCAATAATACAGGTATGGTCCAACTTTTCTTGCAAGTGTGTCAGTTTGGCGTTTCAGCCGCAATTCAGATCCCTTTTTGATCACTAAAAGATTCACTTAACTCAGTGAATGCCCAACGTGATTTTGTATTTCAAAGAACATCAGCACCAGTCAGGATCAAATTTACTGTTTTGCCAACGCCATGCCACGGTTTCCTTCACTCCGGAGGAGTTTTTATGTAACGGGACGAGACTATTAAATCCTTATCAATGATCTGAAACTATCTGTCATACGCTCGTACCAAAGTGGCAAGATGTACTTGGACATTCGATCCACTAAATCACCCGTCTTTTCTAAAGAGTTTCAAACCAACCACTAGAAGACCAACTACATTAGGTGCACTTTTGCCACAAATTCGCGTTAGCCGAAGTATTCTTTGGACAAAGTCGGGCAGGTCACTTCCCAATCTCTTCCGCTTTACGTAAGGAATACTTCATTGTATGTCTAGGATGTTTACTTCGAACTATCCACCACATATAACAAATCCTGGTAAAATATACGGCCAAAGTCGCTCAACTGGTTTATCAGGTTTCACTTAGACCCAAAACGTTGCTCGGGCCTTCGAGGTTCTAGCAGTTAAGTACAAGAGCCTGCAGTAAATTCATCCCAACGCTGCCGCACATATTGAGCAACTAATTTGAGCAGCGTTCGGCTGAAAGCGGATGGTTGCTTGCCTTGTCTTTGTTCGCTTTGAATGAATAAAATTATACTGTCCCATTTATCTAGCGGGAGAAGTTGGGTCAACAACAACAATCTTACGGTGATTTCTGTTTCTGCCTTGATTACCAGGCGAACTTAAGGTCTGCAGTACTCGATCAGTGAAGTGTTCGCACTCGAAAGTCGTTTCCTACTAAGTCACCGAAGGCGTTCCTTTCCTCAGATAATCTTGGACGGAATATTGCTGGAAATAAGTGCGATGATAAAAAAATCAGGCAAAAGCAAATAAGCACTGGTTTGTTAATTTGTGCAACTTCTGTGTTTTCTTGCTTTTCTTGTGTTAGTTCCCCTGAAATAACCCTACATGCTTGTTCGCGCACTAAAATAATCGAGGCGAGTTTATGAACTACTGAAATTATTTTGTTTATACCTAATGAATTCCGGAAAACCTTGAACAGGAGATTATACGATAGATCAAGTGGCTTTGAGATCAGGAGTTTGAATCTGATTCTGTTAAATTAGAAAACTTACCCCTAATTACTACGAAACACCCAATAGAATATAATGTTTACAGGCACGCAAAGTTTGCAACTTCACAGTTGAATAACACGTGAATGTTTCATTCACCGTCAATAATCTTAGACAAAATAATTATCTAGAGAGTCTTACACGTCACGCATCCTGAGCTTACCTGTGTTGATTGTTCATTCATAGCAGCCGACAAAATCTAGCTTTCCTGGTCTAAACTAAGGTGGATAACGTTTTCCGGTACTAACTGAAATTATGAGCTTTTAAAAATAATGAGCTGTCCGAAGTGAAACATTCAGATCTCTAGATGGAACCGCAGTGGGTGTATCTTGCTAAGCGAAAATGAGATACTAGCTCAGAACGGCGAGTTTCATGGAGCTGAGCTCAAGTTACAATCAATTTAGCTTTGGTAACTGACTTATAGATTACTTTGCTCACAACGCAGTTGCTATTAGCTTCCTGAAACACGTTGGGTGAGTTCAAAAATCATAGAAAACAGTTAAGTACCACCCAGCCCGTTGAGAAATCAGCAACAAAAATATGTCAGGTTTTAACTGTTCAAGCTTTAACGGAAATGTCAACTTATTATTTCCTGATTGTGGATACAACCACTGGTTCTGCATTTGTGAGGTACATCTGGTTAGGTTTAAACGTGTGTAGACTAGACGGGATTACAATAGCTATATCCAAAATTCACAGATAGACAGATTCTCAGTACACATAGTCCACATGGTAACAAACGTCAGCCGACAGCAGGAATGTTGCAACTAACTGGAATAAAAAATATAGGTTTCAGTGAACCTTCCCATGAAATTCCGTCTTTGAGATTACGCAGACAGAGATGGAACACCTGAAAAAAATGTGAGGATGTGTGCTTTTTAAACATTTTTCTGCTTTCTTGGTGACTTCGAATTTATGTACAAGCTTGAGAGAAATGCAGTTAACGGCGCAGAGTTTTCTACTTGGAGATAATGCAGCAGAAAATACTGGTTGTTAATTTAATTCAAGCAGTCAAGAAAGATCTTGTCAAAACCCCTCCTTCTCAGTATCAGATCTGCAGTCTATCGGGCCTAATGCTGATAAGACAAGGAAACATCCTTTACCGCATCGTCCTGCATTGACCTTAAGTAAGCCAGATAACTGCACAGCGCAAAGCCGACAGTTTACTGGGTCCAGTCCAGCAAGGCGCTTTCAGCTTTGCGGCTAAGTGCAATTCCCACACCGTATATACCACGACAATTGCGTCAGGACCATCAAATACCCGAAGAGTGAAATGTGGAACATCTGAGCTCGTCCTAAGCGCAGAAGCCCGGCCACCATCACAAGGTGACATCTATAGGTCGGGACCGAAAGTTAAAAGCGACTTATATGGCATGGTGAGTTTTAGTGTCCCACCGGAATTAGTTCTAGCATAAGAATATAGTGGGGAAATTATTGCGGAATGGTACTGATATGATGAGCTTCTAGAAGGGAGGGCTATGAAAAACCAGGATATCTACCATTTGCAAAAAGCCGTCAGTGACTGGCCTTGAAAGGTGGTTAGTACAACCTGAGTTTTAGGATTTCCGGGTCAAATTCGGCCCAGGTGGTGTTAAAAAGATTGAGTACCATGTGTTCTAGGATATGGTATTTTTAAAGTCAAAACACAAAGTCGGACCAAAACATCTTATTCCAGTACGCTATGTTTGACCTTAAAAATTCCATATAACCTGAGTTTATTGCCATGCATTTGAAAGGCTGCCAGGAAGAAAGCAGTTAGTTAATCAGCTTGGTTCAAGCAAACTTTTAAGAGGAATTTAGGACACATTGAGGACTTGGTTATTTGGGTCGTTTTTGCTAAGAACTAAAAACAAATATGTGTAGCGCAGACATTGGTACTTTACAAATTCAAGGCTAATCGCGTGGCACACGCACGAAACCCTTTGAGAATCCGGATTGGTTAATTCACCCATGAATGAGTGCATGATCTTCTTCCATGTTTGTATGCCTGGATCCCTTGTCATGGCTTGCTTTCCAAGCATATGGGCAGTATGCGAAAAAGCCGGTGACTTGTGTTAAAATGAACTTCCGACACTCACGCTAGCCTCTACGTCAGCCACTCAAGGTTGTTTCTACTTCGATCTATAAAACGTGATCGTGCTCCAGGTCTGTGCAAGTAGGTGCAGATTATGTTCCCCCCAGAGAAAATTTCACCAACTTCATTATTCCGTGACTTAACAAAAAGCCGTATTTGAGTCTACTCAGTAAAAGACCAAACATGATCAGCTTCTCATAGATTAACGGACGGGTGAGACGGCAAGCGCTCATGAAGTAACTTTCAGTACTTCGTTCCGAAATTAAACAAGTAAATCCTTGAAGATTGTTACAAAAGGACATGAGCAACCCTATCAGGACATAATACAGCCAGGGGTTACGTAGAGTAGCTTAATCACCTGCACCCACGCTCCAAGTGAATTCGCCTCCCCACCAGGTTGGGACAAAGTGTGATCTGTGAGGTTCCACTGACAGAGAAGCAATTTATCATTGAAACCAAGACAGGAACAAGACTGCTCCACCACGGTTATTTTGACCTTTTTATACACTAAAGATATCTTGCAATGTTTAATTCCCAGTAGATCGTAATTAACGGAAAGAAGCGCTCTATTGTTCACTATGAGGAAAAATCAGCGAAAACGTAGTCACCCAGACGTTGCTTCTGATATGTGTTAGGACAGTGATTCACAAAAGATGCTGCTATCTACCCTGTCATTGCCTAAACCCAGTTGGAAAAGTAAATTCATATGCTTGCGGATTTAATTTCTGCTTTTGCTTGGCAGTCTACACAGGGCATTCGTTCCATGTGTTGTTATCCTGTCCGGGTTGGTTTAATTCAACTTTACTAGCCATATGTTCGTACGCCCCATGTTTTTTTCCATTTAAACCGTGTTTTAAATCTTCATTGGTTCACTGTAGAATGACTACGCGGCATATACTTCGCTTTTTGTTGAAACACGTCAACTCATAAACAATTACTGTGAACTTAGTACCAAATGTACTTAGGCGAGTATAACGACCAAGCAGAAAAGAGCCGTTGCTAGATTTTCCAGGCTTTATCAACTGATTAGGATCCAGTAACAAGGGCCTAACTACAACAGAACGAACAAAATAACAAAGCGCAACGACATGAGAGATTTTTGCAAGCACTCGTTTTGTTCAGCATTGGTGTACAGATGACGTGATACTTGGTGGGCTTGCTAAGTAAGTCATAATAGAACCGAAGTTTTGTGAACGCCACAACTCATTGCTCAGCACAGTCAAATGTCATTCAGTCGGCATGAATGGGTAAATCTGGATCATTTGCTGGTTGCTGCCAAGGCACACATATCGAAACTCAAAGGTTTTACTTCCCCCAAAAAAGTTGGGTTATCATGACCATAAACCATGCTGCTTGCATCCCATAGTACGCCTTATTTGATTTCTTCGAATTTTAATCAGACGTTCTTGCCAGAAGTTCTTGTAATATAGAATCTAGCTAAGAAGTTAGGGATGAGTAGAAGCGTCCTCTTGGACAAAGATCCCTCCTTAGGGCTTAAAGGGTAGAGTTCGATGCTTTGCGCAGATGCAGCTTGCATGCTTCTTTTTTAAATTAGGCCTACTGTCGATTCGTTTAACCTTACCAGGACTGCCCTGGTGAACTTTGTTTAGTATGCTCAGGTGGCAGTCTACTGGGAACACTCCAGCATCTACCGTCTATGTCACCGAAGCTGCCTAGGAAATTTGGTCCTGCGATAAAAACTCGTGCGCGGCGATTCACAAAAGCTCCACCACCATCAACCACTTTTTAGCCACCTATCTTGAGTCTCATCATTGGTAACTTCTCTACAAACGAGTTAGATTAGACAACTTTGGGGGTTGGCGTGACAAGGTTTAGGGAGCCCAATTGTACTGACACTATTGGCAAAAAGTTTTCGGTTCACACAAACAAGCTAAAACTCATCCGGGGTGAACGAATATAAACAAGCTCGCTAATAGAAGCAGGCTGCAAGTAAATGTTTTAGGTTATCAGTGCATGCAACCACTGAATGCTTCCCCATATTATTCGCACAACATTATGATAATTCCAAAGTCATCTGATGCCATGGCGTTCATCTGGTGCCCATTATAATCGGACAGCTTAAGTAACGACGTTGAGGCTCACATAAGGTCTCGTCTTTTTGAAGTATGCAGTCCATGTACTGTTGACGGCACTAGCTCTCAACTGAGCTGTGGTGGTTTTTGATTTGGACACTTAGTCGAAAGATCTTTCAAGGAGTAAATGTTTGTGCTTTAGCATACCTTCGACCGTGCGTTCAATGAGGTCTGAAGCCGTTGAAACTTATGTGCTCACTTGCACCTATTTCCTGTATGACACGTCTATTGTTCCCGTTTACACATTATTTTGGTGTTAATGGAACATTTGAAGTCCTCGTTTCTCATGTTCTTCGGTTAGAACATGGGATACATAGAAACTGGGTGACTACGCCTAACCCACAATCTCTAATAAGGACAAAACCGGTAGTTTTGGTGATGGAAGGGTTTCCGGCAACATTGCCAGATAATAAAACTCGTGATTCTGCTTTATGCCGGTCTTTCGGTTGGCGTATGGTAGATTTGTTACTGTTTTATAACTAAACGGCCATATATCGTGGCTAGGGCCACTAATGAGTAAAATGATCTGCGTAGTTCTACACACCATATTTGTTGGCTAGGCCTGAGCGTCTGAATTTTGCTTAAAGGTAAAGTGTAACTGAGCCCACAAAGCAACCATCACCAGCGCAATCACAGGGGCCTTTGAAAATATTTGGACAGATGTCATTTTTCAGTGATGTTACTCAAAAAATACACGGACCGAATTTTCATGTACCAAACCCATGCAACAAATTGTTGTTCTCAAAACTATGACAGAGGCCTACATCGTGGTTTTCACCCAGTTCTTGCCCAGTTGTTTGCCTTCGATTGCCCTAATTTCAAACCACCATTGTGCCACCCATGTGTAGGCGCATAAGTAAAGGGAAATTACCCTGTAAGCTGGACAGCACAAGCAATGATAGTGTTCTGCCTTCTATGAGGCAGTGGAATTTCATCGGATGTATTCGACGGTCATGGTTGGACCAGTCGTCACCAGAGATGGCATTCAAACCGAATGCACCCAGACTTGGGGATGCAGTATACAGGATTGGGCTAAAACGTTAAGTAGATCACAATCCGTTTGACTTCGGAGCAAAAGTATGGTCAAAGTCCAATAGTTGACCCCTCCCAGGCTATTTCTTTTACAGAAGCATTGAGAAGAAAGTTAAATCAGTCCAGAAATATGGGCAGCCACCACTAAATGATGTGTTTCCTGGCCATTGGTACACATACATTTATTTTATAAAATATTCATAGTTTAATGCACCAAGCCACATTCTCTCTTTAATTTGTTAATGTTCTAGCCATCCTACTGGATAGGCCAACATCATAAATGACCATCCCTCGGGGACGGCCATCCTTGGGAATTAATCACTATTAATTGGTGCTTTGGACCATATTTCAGCATTTCGCTGTCTTCAAAATGATGTCAGTTCGCAAACACGAAACTTAAGACAGTGTCTATAGGCTTACAAGTGGTACGGGCTTACTTAAGGATAAATTAGACCAAATCACATAAATGTCGAAACATGCAATAAAAGGGTTCCATTTAACCAAGTACATCTTGTTTTTTATTGTAATGATACCATATGGTATTAGGATGCACAGATTTGGATTTTGAAAATGCTGATCATTCCCATCGTTGGCTATATTTTAATAAAAGCAAAACAGAGTAATGGACCTCAGAGATCACAGAAAAGTCCTGCGAAAAAGTGAGACAGAAATCCATCTTATCTCCGTAATGTGCGAAGTACTGAAATGAACTGAGCTGAACTCGGGGTGCGTCAAATTTCACATCCTCAAAGAATGACGAAGCCGATGTGATATAAGCCCCTAAAGCCGGATCACGTACCGCCAACCGACACGTCACGGAAATATCAAGAAAATTAGAGTATTCGCTGAAAGATTTAGATAGTCAATGACTGCATAACGGGGTTTCGGGGCTAATTGGTGAAGAATATAATGTTTGAAGCCAAGAAATAATCGATGCTCAACCAGTTAGTCTAGTACGGCCTAGGTAGTAGTTTGTGAGTAACTAAAGTAACACCAATGGCTTCGCGTTAATTTTATGTTACGGTCGTGATTGGCGTAAACCGATTAATAAAAAAAATTTTATGCCAAGCTTTTCCTCAATATTTGTCGGGTGTCCGAGTTAGTTCCTCCTATCAAATCTTCACCACTTACAGAAGGTAAAAACTAAAAACCGGAAACAAAACGGGGACAAATGATATATCCTATACTTTATTGTGCTCACTTAACAGAATGAGCTGCTGATTGCGTTTGAAGCTTTAGGTTTATATAATGTTTTTCAGAAGGAAATCAACCCATACCTCATTTCGGAAAATTACAAAACAATGGCTTCTTCAAACAGGTTTTTATTTTCTGGGAAGTTGTTTGTTCTTCTGGATGTGGCGTGAAAATAAATGTACATCCTGCCGGTACTTCGAAGATTCCCCGCAATATTTGAAGCTCCTAAGAGGTTCAAGTTGAATAATGTTCTGGATCCGCTTTTGTGTCAACTGAAAAATCCTAGAATTTCCTTCACGTCTGGTTTCCGTAGTGCCGCACAACCCGAGGCATCATTTGTCGGTATCTCTTTCGACATTTCCAATAGCTGAGATGCAGAACCCATCAGAGAATTCCTGAGTCCCTATTTTTTAAAAAAAAACAATCATATACAGTACCCAACGCAAGCCTTTGGAAACTAACACTTGGTCCAAGTCCCCAATTAGTGTTCACCGTTTGTGTGATTTTTCTAAAATGGTTGAGGGCGTGGTGTCTGGGTGCAAATGGACAGCCGCCGTGCAGCTCGTTTGGTGAATATATCAGTGCATTTCATTCTTGGCGGATACAAAAGGCTTTCCTACATTCTCTTATGGGGAAAGTAGACTTTTCAATTGACTAGTTAGAATGATATATTTTTAGAAATAACACGACGCCAAAGTTCCATCGGCCAATAAGCTCAATGCTGGCCTGATTTTGCAAACATTATATCAAATTCGAATAACTCCATCGAACGTTTTCGACAACAGTTTCCATATTCTCAGACCCATGACTAGTTTGTAACGGTGCTTCGTTTGCATTATACGCGCAAAACATTCAACTGGGTCTTCAGCAGGTCTCCATAGTCTGTAGACAAATGCAGTTCCCCCTTCCATTTGCTTAACTGAAAGGCAATGAACCGTACCTAGTAAAATGTAAACCACAAAAATCGGAAGACAAGTTATAAGCGGGACAGTATTTAAAAATAATCCATAATCATTTAGGGACTGAATTAGAGCAATAAAAACATTTCGTCAGCGTTATCCGAAGGCGAATCTGACGCTCGCATTGATATGTAGTTAAACTAAACCCCAAGAAATATCGAAATTCATAAACCGTCACTTGATAATAGACTAAAGGAGCCACCAGTTAATTTTACACTTTTCTTTGGAACCGATGAGTTCAGAGTTGAATCAAGGGCGACGATGAGCCTAAGAGTGAAGATTACAGTGATAGAAGTCGATTTATGACATGATGACAAGTGTGGCAGTTTAACATCACAAACGATATGAAATGGCTCCGAAAAGCCAGTGAAAAATCGTTCATAATGCGGCACTGCCAGCTGCGGGTTTTCGTTTGCTCACTACTGCGATCATCATGAAAAATGAGGCACCGACACATTTTGACGTCTGAGGTTGATGCGGAAGCCAGCGCGAACTGAAAAGAAGCCCAAACGTTTTGTCTGCCGTTCAAGTTTTTGAGCATCGCCCCAGTTGTCACACTTGAGGGTTTGATTTCACTCGTCTAGTCTGTATATGATGTGAAGCTTTACGTCTACGACTGAATTTTGCATTATTAGCAACCTACAGAAACTTTCACAACATTGCTAATGGGGTACAGTCCACAAAGGATAAATATGGTTTCCAGTATTATGAAGATTGGTGCAATTGTTATCCGGAAAGTCACAACGAACATATCACCCCTGTTGAGTGATCCAGGGATAGATTACCCCCAGAACAGTCCAGAACAGTCATGCCATCCTGGCATATATTTTACGTCCCCCAAGTCTGAACATTCCCAGGAAGGATGTCCTTGAAGACCGGAAAATTTTTCGAGAGAGACGAGAAAAATGAAGCAAACCCTACGAAGCCCTCAGCCGGTTAATGGTAAGTGCAGTGGCTTAGGAAGTTCTCAGAAGCACATTGTGGGGAACTAGCCAGTCAAGAAGCCTCGTATCCTCAAACATCTACTTACCTCAATATACGGTACTGAGATCTACTGATTTCTCAGCAAACTTCCCTCACGTGCCTAACATAAAGAGGGTAGCTTTTGTGCAGGCAAGCTAGACAATCAAACAAAAATAAAAAGGACAATATCTGTTACACCGAAATTTATTAGGAAATTATGGACTAAGACGTGCTGTTCCATCACATTATCTGGCACAGTCATGTGAATGACAAAAGTGCACTGCTAACAGAATCCTCCTTCCTGGGAGATAATTGCATATTTCTGAAGCCGGAGAATGTATTTTGCCCCAAGGTTTGAAAAAATACCAGAGAGATCTAAACTGATTATGGCGGACAAGACGGTATCGACCGTTTATAATCTTTGTGGGTTATGGGGAACTCTATTAGTTACAACAACTCTGAGATTGTTCCTGTGACAGAAATATTTCCTTCACCATGTTGTCCACCCAGAATGTAACGTGTTCTTTACAACTTATTCAACCATCACTAAAAAATCGAGGATTTACATTTTCAATGACTGCGGTGAACCATTTATACTTTGAACCACTTTTCATCAATAACTCAGCTGAAGATTACAGTCGTTTCAAAAAATTTGAGAGCACAGGAGATTGCTTTGAAAATGCGAAATTTTTCACCGCAACGATGAGGCCAAATAGCTGCAAATTATTTTCTGATACCGATAACAGTTCCAAAGGTATTTGAGAAGGTTAGGAAGGAGCTTGCTGAACAACGATCATGTAAACTACGCAGGTAGATCATTGAATTAATCCTGAGTCATTGCTTAACCCAAATTCGTGATTTTAACTGAACTTCTTCAGTCCTAAGAGTAAGGTGGCTACAATTTTTGGCAACTACAATCAAACTCGTAGGTAAATGAACGTCCATCATCAAGTGGCCGGCGTGCTCACGTTTCTTGCTCGCTCTCGTAAGCACCAGTGCCACGCTCTTCTTAGCTGTGTGGCTGTGACTTGCCATCAGTTTGCGAGCAGTCAACCGTGTCGGCTAAACTGGGCAACCGCTAATGCGGCAAGCACGTTGAAGTGAGCGTATTTGCGACAGAGTGAACTGGTTAATACAATCTACGGAAACGGATAGGATATCTGTTTGGGCATACACACCTGGGCGGTAGGTCCGGCAGTGTACAGTGTGTGAAATAGCAGTCATTTTGGCAGGGTAACGAACTGAACAATTGTCAACTGCTCCTGATCAGGCCCAATCCGGCCACTGCGTTGTTGACCGCAAATTGAATTTTGTCGTTTCACACTAACTGTAGATGCAACACACAGGAGGGGTCCGAAAAGTCCATAGAATGAATAGCCTTGATTATGATAGCCAGACATGTGTGAATGCTGTGACAATATTGATATCTGCTTCATTGTAGCTTGCTCCGTCCATCACACGGGTGAAACTGACTTCATAGTTTCTGTGATTCCGTTACCTGACAATGTTGGGCCGGTCAAAGAGATTGTCAGTTTGATCGGGATCAGCTTATTTCTTGATCATGTATTCCGACATTCCGAAGCACTTTCCAAACTCTAAGCCATGAAACGATTCGGTGATTCAGTTTTGGTTTCATTGCTTTTGGGCCATAGCTCTGAAGTGAGCACAATGGACTGCACTTTGTATTAGAAAAATCAAGCAAAGGTGCGTTGATCATCGCCATCCCTGGAAAATATCAACAAATAATCCCCATCTGAATGCTTCACCTGTGAAACCTTTGGCAGAACACTCAGATTTCACCATAAAATTCTATTTAAATTTTAGGTTAGTGACAGCATGACAGCTGACCCGGATACTGCAATCAGACTTTCGGAGTCTCACAATGTGATTTACTCAGCTCTCAGTGACGTAGAAGGAATATTCTGCACTTCCTACGGATTTTGGTCATTATATGTTTACTAAAACTTGGTTCGGAAGCCTCAGTATATCTGTCCATTCCATGTGAGTCGCGGGCTGCTGCTGATAGATAAGTTTCAAAACAAGCTATTCGGTAACCCACTCCAAACGAAATTTCATAGTAATCTGATCAGAAATTCTCTGGATGTCGCAAATTGTCTTCAAATATCGGTTAGGCACAGTGTTTATCACACGTTTCTAAGACCATACAGCAGTGTTTGCAGTGTTTTGAGAAACAAAGATAAACCATTATCGTCTCAACCTCTCCCTGTGCTTGATTATCGCAAGACTAAAGGCATCTGTGGTTAACCGATTTCACGAAATATTCCGTGATTCTGACCTTGCCGCCGCAGCTGGAAGCATCTTAGATTGTAAAATGATTTAGTGAACATACACAGATCATACAGAGTTGACTGTACTGTTCCTTTCAGCCTATCCACTAATTTCATTTTTTGTTACCTTGGTTAGATCATCAAAATCAAATTTGGTTCATTAGGCTTATCTTTTTTCTAGTGATATTTTACGACATCTCATGAATTTATGCAAATTAAATGGACTTGAGGCCATAAATGGAATCTTTGACATCCCTACAAAGACAAGTGTATTGTACCGATCCTCTGACGAGCTTGAAATTAATCCCATCGGACCTAAAACCAGTCGCGTTAGCAATCAGTCTCACAAGTATCTGGCCATCCTGGTAAGAATTTTTAACACATTGCGTACTGCTGACTCGGAAGAAGCTGGCTAACACTCTCGTTTTCACCGCGATCCCTGGTATGTCATTTGCTGACTTGCTGATCTGACATAGCCTGCACTGGTTACCTCATCTTTGACATGCACAACCTGAGGTGCTGCGCATGTGCACCCGCTTCAATTTCACGCAGTTGTGTTAGAAGATTGCTGGCTAGTACCTCGACAACAAAGGCGCCATAAGCCGTTTGACCAGGTAATTGCGACTGGTGAACGACTACAAAAAACATTCAGGTCTCCAGCATCGACATGCTGTTTTGTAAAATAAACAATCGTAAATTCCCGCCTATAGCCTGTATTCCGCACTCACCCCGCCGTTATTTCAATCCATGCAGCGGAGATTTTTTCTCGGCTGACTTGAAGATTTTGCTTCTCCTTCAAATTAGAAAACGACTGACTGAGAGTAAATAAGCATGTTTAAGAGGAGCCGCTGATACTTCTAACAATTCAGTAGTAAATACAAAATTGGTCCTAAAAGCTTAACGGAGGGATTCATTCGTAATCGCGAACTTTCTCTTATGGTCCTTTTCTGTCTTCTCACGTCAATAAGTGTGTGTCTCCGAGAAACGAGTCCAAAGGGATACAAAGACTTTTAGTCCTGAAAGGAAACTGATTCAATTTTTTCTATGCGTTGGCAAAGCTGAAACATGTATCCACAGATTTTTGCTTGTTACAAATGACATAACACAAATGATGGCTTGGATGTGTCTCATTCAACGATGACAGCAATGGCCTCCCCCACTTACACAGTACGGGTGCTCGATTGATTTGCTTGCTGTCAAGCCACATGCTTCAGCAGTTACGTCATAACATGTAACTGTGCTAGTGATAGCGTGTTGTGAATAATCTACGGGATCAGCAAAGCCGTTCTCTACTTCCAGCAAACTCTTGTCTCACCATCTACCATGGTGCTGAAAACAATTTATGCTGCTGGTCAGGAACAGTCTGAAATGCAAGTGCCCGACAAGTCCTGCGATTCAAAAACGGTGTGTAAATCCCCTCGAAATTTAATGACTGCCTACGCCATCTAGCTTGCGTCAGTCCGTTAGATCAAGGAAAGAGCACTAGGGGAAAATGTCAAGTCGGCGCCCATAGAAAATTCGACATAATTTGGCCAGGAAACGCTTTCCGAACGTATATACCGCAACTAATGATGTACACAGGATCTCACTTAGGCTGAGAACAAACAAATGGTGTCGATCTGGTCACTATGCGCTAAATTGTCCAATTCTCCATTCTTCATCCCGTTGACAACAACCAGTAGGATACTCACCTTGTCTCCCATCTCATTTCCGTGGTACGCAAATGAAGAGCAGCCACTTAAGCGAACAGAGCGACAATGTATATCATGACGCTAAAGGAGATGAGCCAGTTGTAGCTAATTTGGCCTGCGGTACTCCCTAATCTTTATTCACTGTATATGCTAATCACATTTCTGTGGCGGTAAATACTATGATAAGTTCCAGTGGGCTTACAGTAACGTTCATAAACACGAATTTACCACACATTTTCTAAGTTTAATTATCCGTTAGCCAAACGCAGTGGTCAATGAGGTTCCGGCCAAAACGTGGATCACAAGTGGACCCTCAGTCTAATTTACATGAGAATTTTCTTCGTAGAAAAGTTTGTGCTCGCGTAGGTGACTGACGTCAAACTAGCCTAAAAGCAATGTTCGCGGTGTTCCAAAGTGTGGAAACGAAACAAAGTCACATACGTAGTTTTGGATGGGACGACAAATAGAGACTGAATGGGCACTGCATCCTAAGATAGAGGCACTTAACATAAGATAATGAAGAGAAACTTGAGGACTGAAGACCAGTGGAGTTGACAGTCGATCGAAATTTGAGTGTATCCGTTTAGAGGAAGTGGCTACTGCTTGTCCGAAAAAAAACTCAAACACCATACTTACTGGCAAGAAACAATTCGTGGTCATTCCCAAGGTTTCTGGGATGGATATTGTGGCAAAAACTCACCAGCCAAGATGAAAATGTTGCGTACCGAACGGTTTCTTTTCATAACAATGAAACCAAATCTTTGCAGTAACACAGAACCATATGGACGTTTACTGTAACGAAACTTTTCGGTCAATACAGATGCGTCAGTGGCAAGGTTTGCGTGTGGATTGCGTGTGCGCTAAATGGATTGAAAAAATGTGGTTGATAGTGTGTGTAGTTTACAGCAGTGCAATATCCGGGTAAATTTAAAGCAGGCCGAAGGACAGCACAGTTTTTGTAGGATGAATTAACATCACACAACTTTGTGTGTAACATCTGCCGAAAGGAACGAAAGTAGGCAGTATTCTGGGCTATTTGAACAACTTAAGCAATTATTAAACTCAAAGGATTTCCCGCTTCTTCTCGAGCCATTTAAACTAGGAAGATTCTCATTCTGTCACTAGCTTAACCAATCGGACAAAATAGTGCATGAATTGTACCTGTTAGGCAGTAGTTTCTGATATCAGTATATATGAGCGAAAAGCATTGTCTCTATATCTTGATTCACAAATACTAAAAGAAGAGGGCTGGGACAACTTTCACAAACGCCTACTAGTTTTTAAGTCACAGACAATCGGTTTCAAAGGTAATTGGATGTAAACCTAACTAGGCTTTTGGAATAGGTCGAATATAATGTGATAATAATAATGATAGTAGTAAAATAGAGTCATATATTGCCGAAACCGAAACTATTGGGCGCCCGTCCATGTACCTCTATAGTAACTCGTCAAACTTGGGAACTTCATACGAAAGATTTTGGAGCTGCTGAGGATAATGTCACAAGGCTGACCCTGGGATGTCGCCTCTAGTAGGTCACTTATGCACCTATTTTTTGTTCTCAAGTGAATCAAGCTAACAACACATGTCACAGTATGAAGGTAGATGATGAACGAATGTTGATTTATGGGATTGCTCATCTCAGATAATACGTCAGAAACTAATGCACAACTAGACACAAACCGCGCACTTGCTGATGTAATTTCATGGTGCACTCATTCTTATGCATTAAATAAGGTGGATAAGTAAGAAAAAACCTGCGTTATGGCTGCCTTTATGATTTTCGTAATTGACCCTCAGTCTATTCACCACCATACTGTTGGCATAGTTTTCCGTCTGCACCTGGGCTGTGATCACACGTGAGCAACATTACCAATTGACTCTTGCGTTTAGCCAATTAGTCACACGAAATAATTTTGGGGTAAAGAATGGGATTGCCTGTGCATTGTAATGCGACGATAAAATTCGTTCGCACTTTTTTCTACATACAAGCTATAAGTAGCCCATAGGAATGAATAATTCAAAAGGAGAATAAAAATTCCAGCTGAAAAGTCGTCACTCAAGGGTCCAGTCAACATGTGACCATACGATGTCGATTCCTTGATTGAACTGCTGGTGATGCACTTAAACAGGTGCGAGTTATCACACTGCTGATCAGCTACTCGTAACTAAACCGTTAAATTTTAAAACTACAACCAAGAGGTCGCTGGTTTGAAACCATCTAATTTTTCGCGAGATGTACACCGCTGATGACTCTCAATAAGGATGAAACAGCTGTGTAGTGCTTCTCAACTTTTCAGCATAGATTGGCTTCACTTACAGGACGAAATCTCAACTGAAACATCCTGCTGTGTTCATCTTTGGCATGCATCAGAATATGTGACAATGAATTACAGAGGAGAAAACACTAAATTGAGAGTTTGCTTGGAACCGTTTGTGAGGTCCATTTTCATCCTGCTTCACTTTAGTTTACTTGCAGGTCATAGCCACGTAAGCCTTTATACGGTCATCAAAATTCCTGGATCTTATCAGTCTTACCATGCATTTATTGCAACCACTCTCTACGACACATTTTATGGTGCAGTTCTGTGCATGTCCCGAACCTGTTCAATGCAGTTTGCACGTATTCAAAGGTATCCCTCAGGACCTCTGTCACAGCAGGCGGCTTGGCCAGCCGTATGTTGTGGCATATTTTCCCACAGGGTGGAATATCACCAGTAAAACAGGAGAAAAATGCCACAAACGGTGCTCTTCTTTATTTTCTGGACACCTCTCTAAGGCAATATTTGGAGCCTTGTGGAGAGATAACACTGGGGCTCAGTTTTGTTAGATGTCACAATGAGTTCTGACATGAATGGTTGAAGCTAGCCTCGAATGGACACAGTTCATATTGAGGTTTGCTGTTAAAATCTAATTGCATCAGCTTTTGCGTTGGTCTTTTTCTACCGTACTTCGTATTAGCTTTTTAGTGACCCCAACGCCTTTTTTGTCGATTTGCTTGTCAAAGAGAATTGAAGGACCACACTAAAGAAATGTTTTTGGGTCCGGACTTCCCGTTTGGGCGCTAGATGTGTTCAGGCACTACAGGCGTCCAGACGACCTACATAGTACATTAGAGGATGGGCATTTTACATCAGTCAAAACAGATAAAATCCTTTCATGAGATTACAGCTGAGTATAGTTCGAATGCCATTGTTATTTCTGGGTGAAATTTTTATGGGTTCACTCGATATCACGCATAACCGTCTGCGGTATCTTTACACAGTCTTACTCTTGCGTACAAGTCCCTAAAATATATGGAGATTTGTGGTGGTGGATAAAAAATCTAGACAATCTAAGCTATTTCGTCATCTGATGCCAGATACTCGAATTGAGATTCCTACAGGGTGCTTAACACGACTCTTGTTTTACATGTTCTTATAAGTGGCAGATTGCCACTGATCGCTGAGTGACTTTTGGTCAATTTCTCTCCAAATGCTCCAAAAAGATGCACGATGATAGTTGCCAAGGCATGTAAACCTCACGCAATTGTGTGCCTACTCACCATCTGGACAAATGACAGGCTTGTTTTTAACATGAAGTGTGACCCATAAAAGAAACACCGTTGTGAAACTTTGCTAATGCAAGCCCATCCGTCCTATAAAGTTTATTATTAGGTCGCATATACAGGCCCTTCGAGAACAGATGATTGGCAGACGAAATTTTTTTTGCGGATACTCATCAGCTGTATACCATCCTTAAATAGACAATTCGGGGCACACATGCATACATCGCAACACAAGCAAACATACAACCACCTGCTCTCATGCAAGTGTTTATACACAACAGAGGATCAGCCTGTCCTGTCAAGTCATATCTGGCATGCGACTCAACCAGATCTTGATCATTCATTGAGGTGGAGGCTAATGTGGCTGGAGTACCCAATTGAATCCTGCTCGTTTACAAAATGCCTGTGGAGTTGTAAATTTATCCAGATGCACTCAGCGATCTCCAGAGTGTAAGCAGATACGACTGGGCGCGATCCTGTAAAATTACTGAGTACTTTATAGCTCTTTAGTGACCCTTGTTCACTAGCTAAGTCAGTAGTTGTACTGGTTCTTGGGTTTCAGATAAAAATAGAGTGGATAGTACATTCTTGTGCGTTCGGAAATTTGTCATATGGCGTGTCAATACAGTGTGCGTTATAAACCCACTGGGATGAATAAATACCAATGAAGGAGATCGAGCTCAACAGAAGTCTCTGTTTTCCGGGGTAATGCCTGGCAGACTGTTAAATTAAGAGTTCATCAGGGCTGCATTCAGTTCATATCTAAAGGCGTTATTTAGTCACCACTCCTTAAATCGGTTGGTGAACCGCCTGTGAGCAGTGAACCAAGGAACAGACATATCCTTCATCATGTCATACTCAATGGATGGGGCTGGCTCCGTTGGAGGTTTGTATCAGTCAGTCTCCAATAACACGTCACATTTTATCCACTCAGTTTTGTAACATGCTGGTGGAGCACATCTTACTAGTCCAAGTTGCCGGACACTTGGTCGTGTTTGGTCCATAAGCCTGGTATCTAAGTAAGACTTCTAGCAGGCCACTTGATAATTACCGAAAACGGTTGTTCTCCTCTCAATCGTTTGGTCTCGGTAGCATTTTGGATGTTTTCGGAGCAGTAAAGGCCATTCTGTGTTGGAGTACTATAGTACCCCTTACAAAATTATCATTCATATATTAACCGGCGTGTTTCACCGATTTTGTCCACTCTATATACCCTCCAGGAATTCGATATATTGTAGAATTGTCCGTACGCTAGAATAGCATTATGAGGGTACTTCGGATCCCAAAGGAACTGCATGGAATGCAGCTTTCCGACACAGTTTTAACCGTGAAGGTCAACCTCTCACTGTTTTGGTTCCATATTCAGTGGTGAGGCCTTTATGAGAATGTCAATCAAGCAGTCAATGTCAGTTATATGAAGAGTGTGCTTATTCGGATTTAGAAATGAAAAATTCAACGGGCTTGGTTCTGGCCGTTTCATCCAGCCAAAGTTGCGTTGCAGGCTGAATGCAGAAATGTCACCATGGCTACGCTGTTCACGGGAATATCATCCATATGACCAAAAAGCTTGAGCAACAACGACTATGTGGTTTCGGTCAGATTCTGCATAATTTCATATTCCAGGTTGACTTAGCTACATAAAACTATCATCTTGATTTAGAAGGCTTGATATGTTTGGACTGAAATTTGTGACCTGCCTCCCAGTTATCCATCTACTAAATCCAAGCCGCTTTTGTGTTGCCAACAGAGCTAGTGGGTGCGTTCTGTGTTTTTATATACGCACGCACATTCGGTGCTCACCTGCTTTCGAGTGTAAGAACACTCACAAACTTTGCGTGGATGCGTTACGACCAAGACATCATTTGACAGGAAACAAATGTGGCTAGTTCAGTAAAGCAACCAGGGTAGGCGATTCACTTACAGTCCACACTTTGAGCTGAAGTAAGATTCAACAAGCCAGTGGACTATGCGGCCAAGCTGAAAATCTCACCACTGAAAACGAGCTTACTATTCCGCCTGGCGAGGAAGCAAATATATAGAAAGAACGTAATATATTTTATGATATACTCCAGCGTTTTGGTGAATCACGATCTGCGCCAGGAGTAGGCATTTCTTTGAACAGAATCAAGTAAATTGGCAAATTTTGTAACCCTGTTCTCTGCTACGCATAAGTCTTCGGTCGGATTGGATACGACACTGTGTGCGTCAGTCCACGCCCTTGATGTCACGAAGAAATAAGCGCACTTTTGTGAGGCGGGTTGTGTATCGCCACATCATTTTGAAGAAAATTTTGCATTCCAGTTGGCTTTTAGGAATCGAAAGAAGCAGAAATCACACAGTAATACAGGCACATTAATTTTTTTCTGCAGGTAGATTTCACTTGTTCCAGCTCAAAGTCCTGATTGACAGTAATCTATAGATAACCAAATGCACGTACCAAGCAACAGTTTGCAAAAGGTTACTATCGATCGAGCAGCATAATTTATGGTCAAATATTGAATCCTTTGAGATAGTTGGTTAGTGAAGAGTGCTTACTGTACCATATTGAAGTTGCCACTCCCAAAACCAAAAAGCTTTCCATGGCATTTGCTAACTGATTGGCAAGGAAATAAATAGCAGAGCGGCTTCGTATTCATGACGAACTAATTAAAAGGACACACGCGGTCAAGTACACAGTTTGACTTTAGTAACGGAAACTGCCTTGCCATGTGCCCTCGCCGTAAAAACACCATGGGTTTGTGTAATTGCTCATTGGTTGGTTCTTATTTTGTATCCTTTGGTGGTCTTACACACAGTAAATACAAATGTGCAAACAAAAAATAAAAAATATATCCCTTCGGTCAATAGCACGTCTGGAGTGCACATTTAACCAGTGTGATTTTGCCTTTGGTTTTTTCGCTGAAGTAAAGACACAAAAAGTGCACGTTTCCCAACTGGCGACAATTTAGCAAACAATTTTAAAAATTTCATCATCCGATATAAACCGATGCACGTTATTTTCTGACTTGTTCAAAAGAAAAAGAAAAGTTCCCCAGCAATGCCTCTGCTAAGTGAGGCATCGGACCTGTCATGTTGGCCGGGCTGAGAGCGCTCCAGTCACGTTTGGGAGTAAGTGAGTCAGCGACAAAATTCGTGACACCGCGCTGTAGTCTGTCAACCAACAACTGTTAACGTATGTTACCCTGAGGACTTTTTATAGCGTACTATACATCCGTGGGCCTGACATCGGTCAGCCCTCATTGCGCCCATGAACTTCCCACAACGGATTACTCATACTGTTTATAAATTCCTGAATATGAGCCCTTTGTATGAGTCATACAGCAGTTGACTGACACCCTAAAGCCAATAGATGACCGAAGGATTCTGTCAGTCTTTCGGATAATCCGACGAAATCATTAAGCCAGCATGAGAGCTAACCTGAATTTAGCTGGTCACAATTGTCGACATGAAACCATAACTTGTCAGCTGCTTGTCTCTGACGCGCCGTCTAACAGATGCGGATATTTGATTTGGAATTGTTCAAAAAGAAACTCCATGACACCCATGGAGACTAGTGGAATGTGCACTGCTGATGGTTCTAAATAAGGTTAAGCCAGTTGGACATTGCTTCTCGGCTTTTCAGCATAGATTGGCTTCACTTACAGGAAAAAAGCTCCATAAACGGAATCCAAAACGAAACAGATTTATTTAACCATACTGTAATTTAGTCAGCTGACATTCGGGACGTACCTACCGATCAACGCGGGCTGCATTATACGACTGCACATACTTGGTAAGCTGGTCGCGGTTCACCCAGGGTGATGCGAGTCGTATTCACTGGGAAAGATTCGGCAGGCAAATAGGCAGATGCCTTTTACGACACACTAGCCTGCTTAAGTATGATCATATATCGGTGAGTATCAAATCTACTTCACGTCACTTTTTTAACCCTATCCGTCAATTCCTTAAAGCTGCAGAGGATTTCCACATGGAATACTCATTACCTTATTTGTGTTGAAAAGGAAAAGCCGGCATTCAACCGATGACTACGGGTGCTATTATTCAGTACTCTGTTTTTCTCCAGTTAGGATGTCATGTTGTGTTCAGAAAGATTGACGTTAGAAAAGATTGGGTCATAACTTTGACTAGGTCCTCTATCGATCACACTGAAAAATCAGACAGCCAATAAGAATCTTGTTTTTTATGCAGAGTATTTGAGGTTTAGAACAACAATTTCACTGACATTGGCTTTTCACAATGTGCGCCAGTAGCGCTTGTCTGTTTGGTTTCTTGGAGTGGTATAAATTAAATTGTGTCAATAGCTTCTAACAGAACAACTGACAAGTTGTGTAAGGCTCTTTGATTGCATATTGCTGGCCATTTCTGGCGTAGGCTTTGAACCAGCCCTAGTATAATTGGTGCAAAATGGCAACTGACTAGCAGTATCTCTAGCTGTCTTACAGATTTTCGCGGCCTCAAGCAGGTATATTACCGTACATAGTTTAGGGTTCGTATTCGATTACTGGTAAATTATCTTCCCATGGTGTCAGGTGGCGCACTGAAGTGTATTTCAACTATGACACGCAATAAACTGTCTCCATGCCAGCCTGTGTGCGAGACGACAGAGTGATCTGCATCAAGGGCGGTAGAAAACTAGATTAGGATAGAAAGCATCCAAACCATCAACAGCTATCCAAATACCCACTTCAAAAAGTTTCTTTGCATTTCTTTTTTCTGCTGAATGTACTGTCGTTTATCAAAAGTGGCAAATATGGATAATCCTTGGTAACCTCGCACTTGACCAAACTTGAAGACAATTGGTGTGTTTTTCTTTTCTGTTTTCTACTACTCGCCCTTCATGGAAAGAGTTTTATTTTGACCCCCAGTCCTTTTGATGAAGCAGCTTTTCGGTTCTTACCCCGCTTGTTATTCAGCCCTTCTCGCAAATTAAAGCTCCATCTGCTTCTGCCCAAAGGTTACATGCTCTTAGTGAAGGAGGAACATCAGACGCCTGAAAGAAGCTGCGATACTGTAGCCGGTTTGTAAAGAGTCCCATTTACACGTACACACGTATGCTTACATAATTTCTGTATAATCCTGACGCTGCGCTACGACTCCTCCGTTGAACGTACATCTGCGCAGTGAAACTGTCGGAAAACATCAGTAAATGGGCCTGCGATTCAAATAATCATTTTGTTTAGACAACACCGAAGTGTATACGTAAATTTTCAAACGCTATCTGAGCTTTTGTGCGTCTCCAGAGACACTTCTGTTATGTATAAATGTAGTGGAACTCTGATGCATCCTGCTGAAATCTCTGTGGATCTTGAATTGGCGTACGTTGTTCTGAAAATTCCGATTAGTTTTCTGTTCCGTAGTAGAAGGATTCAATACGGTCAACGGAGTTATCTGACAATTCGAGGTGTTTAAAGACCATAATTGAGGGTTTTGACGTTTGTTTTAAGTTGCTCTGGTCTGCTTCGGATGGACTGTTTGGCATTTTAACAACTGGGTCTTAAATGCAGCTAAAACGGCCTTGTATTAAGCAGACTTCAGGTAGTCCTTATAATAGTAAACCGAGTATATTAGGTATAAAGTTCCTAAATTACTTTAACTGCTTGAAAGTGATAATAAAGCATGGCTTTCGCTACCCTGTCTCTTTACCATGCAGTCTTAAAGGTAAAAGGTCAGTATGCGCCATTTGCTGCGTTATATTGCCAAAAGCGCTTCTAGCGCCCTAGCGGCTTTAAGCACTGCCTTCAAGCCCCGTTTGTCATACTTCCCACAACACTTGTTGGGACTTCGAGAATAAGAACATCGCCTGTCTCAAATTACACAAACGTTATCGCTGTAGCACTCCGATGCCAACCTATTGTGGACTATGTTTAACCAGCATTTAATTTCTTCACATTTATATCAGTCCTTAATTTGACCTTCGCCCAACCTTCGACCTGGTATGTCTCTTTACTGATCACAAGTACAAGCTACTGTAACCGCAAACCTTGGCCTCTGCAAATCAAAACCATTACTCATTTGATTTTTTCATGGTTGACGTATGCGAACAAGTGCAGTAGAACCTGGTATGCAAACTGACCGTGTGATTTGTAAAGAGGATTTCTACCGTCCAGGCGGATCATTCGGATATGTTTTCTAAACGGTATTCAGCCAGTGCGTCACTTTGTAGGCTTAATATTCTCATATATTAACAGTCTACTAAAATGTATACGCGTCTGTTCTTCGTGATTCGACAAAAGCGGTTCGTCTGCATTTTCCTGATGAACCCAATTCAAATATCCATTCATTTGATGAAGCGCTCAGACAACACAGCCTACGGATCCGTATGTTTGGCCCAAGGAGAAAACCCCTGACTCTGCCTACCAGTACCGTAAATGACTAGTTATTCAACTTAACATGTTGATTCAGAATCACTTAGTATTTTGCCATAAACGTGGTAATGATGAGAATCTGGTCGGTTGGTTCAGGTCTATTTGGAACTAGGGTGTGAAAAGCTTTCTTGTCCCAACAATGTAGCCTAATTCTGTCACAGATAATTAAATGAGACGTACATTTGCGCGTGTATTGTAACTTATTTGAACGTCAGTAATGTAATTGTCCTGCTAAAACATGATCGCAACAGTTACCTGTCTCTCTCAAACTCGAAGGTGACCCACTATGAGCTAATTAGGAATGTTAGTAGCAGTGACCTGCAAATCACAAAATAATTCGGCAGATTGGCTCGTGCAGAGAGTTGAGTGGGTCGTACCTTATTGTTAATGTTTCTTTTGAAAAAGAGGATTCCAGTTCGCATCAGAAACAATGGACATGAATACAGCAAGTGCGTATGTGGTTTCATAATATAGGCTATTGCATGTAACATGTTTAGAATATTTTGCCACAGGATACGTGCATACTAAGCAAAATGTCTTCATCGATGGGCTTTTTAAGTAGTTCGTGAAATGTACTCTTTTGCACACCAGATTGGTATTTGTAACGGGAGGCACAACGGAACCCCAGCTGGATCGTAGGTTTATGATATTCCTGAACTGAACGTGCTGCGCCTGTCAGATGAGTCCCAAGAGAAGTAAAACTGGTTATGAACTGTCAGAGAGTATTCAAGAAAATATACTGCTATTTCTTGAATACCGTACCAAATGGAAGATCAGATAGCCTGTGTGCAGCATATTTAGCTGAAAATGATCATAGTTGAGAAATTCGGCTGACATTCAGCTCGGTCTCTAGTTAAAAACCCAAAAGGTAAACAAACGAGTTCATTTCGTGTATCTTTAAGCTTACCGGAAGTATGCAAGGCTTATCTGGTTTTGGCTCCTAGATTTATATGTAATGTGATGATATAATAGGCAGTTTTTGACCCAAAGTTTACTGACGTTTTGATGTTAGGCTTTGGAGCCAGAGTGCCAGATGTGAATATGGTTACTACAGATATTTTGTGGACGAAATTTTTACCATTTAAAAAAAATTAACGATATGCGCTCGCCCAAGCAAATGAGCTACAAAATGTTGTCAAGTCTGCGATGTAGACAACAAACAACGACGCTTGACTCCTTGATTAGCTAGCTGTCCTTGATTGCTTTACACGCTTACCAGGAAAAGCATTCATAGACTTGTCATTGTGGCTACCTTGCACTTCTTTTTCTTCGTAATCAGTTTTGGGTGAAACCTCGTCTGAAAATTTCACTGGTGCGTCTGTCTGTAGTAGCTTTGAACATTGGCCAAAGTTATTTTTTTGCTTCGGACAAGCAAGTCATTGCATCGGCAAAACTAATTGGGCGTTGGACGACTATTATTCCATAGTTCGCATTTACGGTACCCCCATTATTTTACCCATGCTTTTGTACATGAAAAATTAGTTTGTTGTTCTCATACACCTTGCGGTTTGATCATCTGACCCGAACGCTTCTCTTCTGATTGTCACAACTAACTTGCTAATGCGCTGCATTATACCGTATTGCATGTTGTTTAACTTTTCCGACAACTTTTATATTCACAACATACCCACATTTGCTGCTGACACCCAGAATGAGGTGTCATGACATCGTTTTAACCGTGTATGTTCTGGTGTGAGGGTGGTGGGCTACGGCCAAAACATGCGTTCAGTACATCTGGGAATTTCCATAGTTGGCTCTGATGACTGACTTCTCTAAATGTTGAAGATGCCATTTGATTCTGTGTGCCGCAAAATTCTTTATTCTTGCGCACACAAGAGATGAATGTAGTACTCTAACCTTGACTGGCAGTTTGGTTTAAACAGTAAGTCTTCAAACCTTTGTTTTTGTTCGGTATACTTGGAACGAAATAGATGCACACACGTTTCATGTGCCCAGACAAAGTAAAAGTTTCTAGTAAGTGGTCAATGATGGACAAGGCAGGCGATAGCTGTGTGGATGGTCTTTGGTCGACATCAGATGTGGAGGCAACCGGTTGATTGGCAAGCCACTTCGCTCGCCCTGGTGTATATTCAGCCATCTCAAACTTCCTGACCGACCTTCATTCTAGTATAAAACTGATCATAGAACACAAAGAGAAGAACAGCATCTAATTTATCAGCATCCAAGTGCGCAGTTTAGAAGACGACGCTATTCACAGTACCGTCTACCACAAAAAATACAAGTGTATTTAATCAGACTTTGAGTGGAACAGGCGAGATAATCGGACCAAAAGCACCGCGAGGAATGAGCTTGACCATTCAAATGAAGTATTTCGCTTAAATGGTTATCGACACGTACTAATAAGGAAACTCAGCATACAGCGCCCGAGGCCAAAAATGTTTGGTCCGTCTCTAGAGCTGATATCTGCGCTCATCACCATGAGATAGTTTAAGGGCACTAGTAGAACACTGCATAACTGATGTTGTCCAACGTATATGCCACACACAAAAAAACGTTTTCTACCACATTTTAACCGAATTCATTTCTCACTAATAAAGGTGCAACTAGCTTATTTCGCAAAACCCCGTTTCATTTACCTTTCTCGTGTGGCTATCTTACAGAACACAGGCAACTATTCTTGAGGGTTGCTAAACGCATACCGGCGCGTGCGATGACGCTTATGAACTCTGCGGTGCAAGTGCAGTACTAAGCTCATCATATAATCAAATGCTTGATTTCGCAGATTTGTGTACCTCATACTGAGTTAAGTTAGAATAGGGTTTATACTAATGTGAACCTTACAAACATAAGGTTGCTAAAAACGTTTTCGACAGCCGACGACCGGTTTTGCCCTTCCTGGGGCTCATTAGGTAGGCGCCGTCACCGAGTTTCCGTCAAACTTATGTTTTACTTGAACCTATAGGATAGATTTCGTCCAGTGCGCTCATTTTCATATCAACTGGGTTTTCACGGGAGGCTCAGCTGAACCTCCCGTTTATGGCATTCTTCAACTGAATGTGCTGCACAAAGGCCACCTCGTGTTTCGGTTGGTACGATATTTGAGATATCGGGGTATATTTTCATAAAGGAAACTGCTTACAAGATTGCTGAAAACGAAAGATTCAGCAGGGTTCCAGGTTTCCGTCGAAGCGAAATCGATGTGCAAATGAGTGTTTGTGATGAACATGCTATAGTCATGGAAGCAAGTATTATGTAGCCCACCGAGATGAATACACCGACATGTGTTCTTATCGAGGAATTTCAGGTTAGGCCATTTCAAAAGCACTTTGCAGCCTAATGTTTCACATTCACATGGTTCGAAGGACGAAGCATAGCAATGGTCACATTATCAGTCTTTCAAGTTAAAATTTCCCCTATCTTTCCCTTCATGTCTTATTATCATTACAAGAAGGGATGAAAATGCGTCAGATAAAAGGGTGAAAAAATAAAAAATGTGCAACGAGATCCATCCTCATGCTTCTTGAAAAAATTATCTACGCTGTCTATAAATCACTGTAATCTAGCCTCGTTTGCGTCACGCTGGTAACATTTATTGATAACCAGATGGAACAATTCGGGAGGCTGTCCCAAAATCAGGTCAAGATATTCAGACCAATTATCTAACGAAAAACATTTAGAGGCCGACTATTTATCAGTACTCGTCACGAAAAACCAAAGTTTCCGTCGGTTTTTGAAAGAGACCCAAGTGAATCTCTCCCACATTATACTAATCAGCTAAATTTACTTCAAAATGGACGTCTCTTTCATTGGAGCACAATATTTGAGTCATCGGCAGCCCAATGCCGGTTTCGATCTTCTTGGAGCTAGTCGGATACGGCGGAATCCCTGACGCACCATCAGCATTGTGTTCTGCTTCAATGCTTAATTGTACGCAATTGAACAAGCACAATCATCTAGAGCCAGTATTTTTAACTTTCATTCAAAGCAGCAGGAGAGGAGACTCTTTAGAACGAAAAACACCACTTCTGCTTGTACATTGGTTGTGTTTTAGGAGCCACTTTCCGTCATTCGAAGCAAATACAAAAGCACTGACTCAACCTGACTGTGTCAGTGACCTTCTACAAAGTCTTACAAACCGTTTTCTAAGCGAAGAGGTCCTTACTAAGACGGAATTCGTCAACAAAGTATGCTCAATGAAACGACGGTAGTGGCCGTTTCTAACCGGCTTCCACTCTAAAGGGTCATCATTTCTGAAGCAGACTATTGCACTTTTATTCAGGAGTTAGCGTTAGCGTGCAAAATCACCATGTACGAGAAGATAGAAATTCTGAAATCCTGTTATTATCTTCGAAGTAAAGCCGTAACGCTCTTGAAGATCAAGCAAAAATACACATCTTATCATCCGTTTACTGAGGGCTGTTGCAATAGTTAGAAAGAGGTATTACTTTGAAGAGATTAGAATCAGTCGGTCCTTTCAGGGGTAACTTTAGAAGTCAGCTTAATTTCGTAATTTAGACAGTACTGTCAAACTTAGTAGTGGTAAATGGGTTTAGCACTACTGAATGTAAGAACTTGTAGATCATGCAACATTCCAACCTCATACAAGTGACTTTAGCAGACCTGCATGCTACTTCATGATCAAAAGACTTAACCTTTTGTATCTCCCCCAGAAATGTCACCTCACTGAAAAAGCCCCTAATAAACTGTCTCGCACCTAACTGACGCAGTTAAAATTATTAAGTATTCCACCATAACCAGGTTGCTTCCCCAGGATTCACTTTATTATACACAGCGCATTCATGCCTCATGTAAATAACGATGCATTTCTATTACCACACATCTTAATAAGTTGCCAGACATTTTCTGAATACCGACAAATTTTAAAATTCCAGAAACTGTTCCTCACTGGAAAGAATTTGTTAGCTCGTAGGAGATCATTGTGGCATGTTACTTTTCGGTCAAAGCGCATTGCTGACGTCCATCCTACTTGGCCAAACTATCTCAGTGATGATGGAATAATAAACAAACAACCCTGTCCGACGTAGTTTGGAAAATTTTATTTCTTGCTTAAACGATAATAACCAGACCCGAGTGCAAAGCAAATAGAACTACGCAGTTCGTAATAACGAAGAATGTAGTGTTAGCTAATGAAAATTTTTGCCGTTGATCTATTAATTGGTCTTTTATTGTTTTGCAATTATTATGAGGCGTGAAACATACGCATCTCACTCTGTAAGTGACTATAATGGGTAAATTACATGGTCATTTTCTCTTTCGGTCGACTAAACATACCAGTTGTCACCTGTGGAGTAGATGCATGTGTAAAAGCGGATGCCAGAAAATCGCATCAAATTTATATATCCTATTCATTTACAAGTTAGGTGGTTTTACGGGAGACCAGAGTGAGTCCCAGCTGAATCCTTCATTTGTTGTATTGGTCAACCAAATGTAAAGAACAAAGTCTGCTTTAAGTTGACATGATGATCCAGAAATTACATTTTTTGACAAAACACATTTCCTTTGAGCCACTAAAATCCCTCCGGCAGCCCGTACTGATTTCGCGTTTCTTGGGACTCATCACACAGGCGAAATTGCCCAGATTCCGCCAAACTTACGTCATACTTCAACGTCAGATTGTACGCTACTGACAAACTACCCGTATTTCTAGTTTGAGTTGATGTAGGCGTCAGATACGAGTTCATCTGAGCTGAACCTCACGTTTATAAATATCCCTCCATATAGATCATTCGCAACCTACAAAGCGATCATAGTCTTTGGAAGTTAAATGAACCTTCATGTGAGGTAGTGACTCCGGGGTAAACAGCACCTCATATAAGCAATCAGCAACACTCCTAGTCTTTTTGGTGTCAGTGTGTCGCATTTTTAAAAAATACTATTGATGCCCAGCTGCCAAGCTGTTGAATTGTGCCGATAGTTATGTCCTACAACATCTTTAAGACCCACCTTCACTTCTAAACCAACGTTTCATCTTTCTTGACGAAATCTCATTGTGGTAATGAATCGCATTCCAACGACGCAATAATTAGTGGAGTTATGACTCTGGGTACTAGCATTAGAATAACGTCAAAATGCTCGTGCTCGCCAATCCGCGGTTGTGATAATTTTGCGTGAAACCGGACGAATTCCGATTACCTCTTTCGTATCTCATTAAGTTTGATGCCCAGTTATTCGGTTCCGTCAGGAAAACTGCACAAGGAGGAAAACTTTCAGTATATTTCGTTTTCATGAGTGCTAGAATGTAATATTTTGTGAACAAGAATCCTGCGTGGTAGCTTGGAAAACTTTTATCAAATTTCTTGTAGGTGAAGAGCCGGCACCACAGAGGACACATTAGCCTGTTTACCGTTGGATGGAATTTATCAACGGTGACTCAGGAAGATAACAGAATTTGTCACTTGAAAAGAAAGCAAACAAGGTGGAATATGGTACGTGTCATTGACGGGGTAATGGGTGATTAGTTTTGCCTGTGTGCGTTTTGAAATTAGAAAAAAGTGCTCAATCTGCCAAGCTATGCTTCTTAGGATGAGCTGAATAATTGAAGCGTTGGGTACTGCTGACCATTTACATGGTTAAAATTGTCTGGCCGTAAAAACTTATCTTCAAATTAGAAAGTGCAAGTTCGAAGTTTCCGGTGAATCAGTTTTGATCCTCCTCAATTGATGGTCTATTTGTGATTGATTCTCACGGCAAAATAAGTACATGTATTTCTAAAATAACTTTTGTTATTGAGTCATTGCCTTGGGATCACGTCTTGCTCGGACGTTGTTTTTAGCGGAGTGGTGCCACGTTTTTTTCCGATATCTGTTCAACTCGCAAAATTTGCATTAAAATTTTGATATAGATTTTATGGATGAGGGGGGTTGGTGTCTACGCTAAATGTTCGATGCCATGTTCAGATTTTTACATTTCAGACAAACTTTTAGATGCGTGGACGGTAAGCGAACCCACAGGTCGTTCATACGAAAAAACCCTAAATATCCTCAACTTACCAGTTACTCAAGGTCAGAATCATACAATCGTAGCAATTTGTGCCGCTTTCAGTCTGAAGGAGCGTTTGCTAATGCTGAATATGTTGGATTTCCAGCCGGACATGTTGTAGCTCATTTGTTATCATTTCTGTCATCTCAACTTTCATCGTATTTTTAAACGTTTTTCAGTGACTTGCACAATAATGTGAATTATGGTTGGATGATGTTCTGAAAGTATAAGCTAGCCGATTCTTCATGATGCATTTACCTATACAGCCGTATTGTTCTCTGTTTGCATACAATTTCACGAATGACTTTATTAGGGCTTGAAAAACACCTTACCTCCTCAACACTGAACTGTGCTGATTCACTCGCACAGCTGGTTGACAGAAATTCCTACTACCCTACCGCAGACATTGTATGTTTTTCCTGAGGGTCATTTATCAGGTGTCTGTCCAACCATCATCGTGACAAACGAACAAACTAGATTTTCCGTGTTTGTAGAAATCGGCATTGGTGGCCCAACTTGAGTTTATCACGCGTTTTCCCCCTCTGTGGGATAATTACAGTTAATCATTTTAGGCTATCTTGCCTATGGCGTGCGACAGCAAGAGTCACGCGCATTACGCTTAATTAGCATGTTTCTAACCTTCTGGTCACAGCACATCCTTGACACTGGTTAGTCATTAATGAGGACACCACAAGAGATCCGAAAGTTAAAAAAAACAAAGCGCATAAAGAACAACCTGTGTTTTTGCTACGGCCATTTGGGTAAGCCTATACATCCTTACATCCTTACTTAATTCCTAAGTGAGTGTTTATTCCCCCTCATCGTCCTGCGGAATACTATAGAAACAAGGTTTTTCTTTATCATTGCAAAACAACGGCCGCAACCTTCTTACCCATGGGCTTGACCGGTAGGTGGTGATGCATATACTACAACGTACTTACCTTATGTCAGTAACAGAAATAGCCAGTAGACGGTGGTAATTCTGACTGCTGGATCCTTCCAAACATAACCGTTTTGCTGAAGTCACCAAGCCGAAACTATATTACGCAAAATTCTAAAAAGAATCCTTCTGATTAGTCTAACTATTCTATATAACGCAGTTTATATTTTGTATTAAAAAGAGATTTACTGTAGTAAGTGCTTTCACCGGGATTGCTGTAAGTGAAACCATGAAACGCTGCGTTAGGGATAGTGACAGCTAATTCTCGTCGTGTATATCGCAGGCGATTAGATGCAGTAAGGCAATAGATGGCAACCTGGAAAACAAAGCTTTGTTAAATTTATAGACATCTACATCTCTGTATCGCCAGCTTTCCTCATTTGCTAAAATACAGCATCCAACAACAATTTATTGGGATGCGACGTAGGCACGTAACTTAGGTCCCTTGCGATGTCCGTTACGTTTGCAGTTCTCTGGCAACTGAAGCCTTTGACAATAAGGAATATTTCTGATATCATGTGATGTTCGCGTACTTAAGAATGTCCAAGACATCTATAGGCTTTAGTACTGTCATTCGCTCCTTCTGGGCTCGAGATATGAGTATAAATTTAAGTTTTTGAAACAGACACATTTTCCAGGAACGTTAACAAGGTTTTTATTAAGAAAGTCACCAACGGTTCTTGTGCACCCTTTTCTAGATACGAATAGGGAGGAAGAGATAAATTCCATTATAAATAGTATGAAGTACTGGGAAACTTGATTTTTTACAGTTGCATATTAGCTGGTACACGAATACAATCACCTTTTTCAATAGGGCCCTATTTATGTTTTATGTGCAATGCTTCCTATCGTCGACACTCACCAACATACTAAAACACATGTAAGTTGCTGTAACGTTGTTTGGATTAATCATAACTGATTCTTGTATGAATAAAAATGTTGGAATCTTGTACAGGTTTTTCGGATCGCGTTAAGATCAGTTTTCACTGTCGGAATAAGTTGTGCAAACCACCATAGCTTTGGACCGACCATCATTCATTCTTATAACTAATGTGTTTTGTTTTTGAAGTCATTTAATTAAGTGGGCAAATTCAAGCCAGAGATCTTCTGTTAAAGCTCTTAAATGCCTTCGCTTTGCGCGTATTGATGAATGTGCTATGCTGTCACATGAATCCTCTTTCCACGAAGGCCGCAGGAACAAATGACCGTTGTCAGCCCAACCAAGTTTGAGAGCTTAGATCCGTTACAAATTATTAGTTGCCTTAAGCAGACCATGCACAGTGCTTGTATGATTTTGTCGTCTTTGAAGCAATTTTCCACGTCACTGAAAATCTACGAACTCGCTCCTATCTTCAACTAGATAAATTGTGGGCTTCTGCTTCAGTAACAGTTCAATATGCACAGCTCATTTAAATTGCCTGCATTAGATACACGTCTGTGTGCAGGTGGTTTCCGCGTTTTTTCAGGTGCTTACGTAAGAGTTCACAAAACAAATAGCTTACCTTTTGTGAAAGTGGAATGCGACTAACCAGCCAACTTGTGCTACCTTTCGTTCGATATTCAAACGATAATCTACGTCTGTCTGGGCTATTCAAATTGCATCACTGTGCGTAGTCTCATCACGCGCATTTCTTGGACTAGTTCGTTTAGGTTTTTTACTATCGGAACATGTAAGCTTCATTATCACAATCAGTGTGGTAGGAACTGTTCCGGTATGAACGAAGAGATAACGCAGGTTTTGCCAGATGTTAAGACCAGGAAGTTAAGGCACGTTCATGGAGAACTTATATTTGTCCGTATAATTTCTCCAAGTTCTTGACAGATCAGTGATTGCAGTGGAAGTGTAAATTTCAGGAAGGAAGCTTCCAATGGGAGGTGTTTGCTCATTAAACCAGGTAGGAGCGGGAATCACATAGACGAAACTTTTCGTCTTGTGAATACAAAAAGTTAACCTAAGCAATTCTGTTTCGACGGTCATTCTTCGAAAGTTATATTCATTATCTAATCGCTCAAACAAAAACTTAGCGTACAAACACCAATTTAGATTATGTTTGAAAGTGGATCCTCAGAGACTTTATGCGGCATAGGATACTGATTTTCCTCCACGTTGCCCGGTATAGGGCAACAAAGTGGAGAAACTTTTGAGGGCAGATATCAACCAAAACCCACAGTTAAAAGCCACACTGTTTGCCTGTTCACAACCATGGACTGAAATGCAAGATATAGTTTTCATTTCTACATCCAGAGTTTACATCCATTTAAAGTGACGCGTACTTTAGGTTGTTTATTCCATTTCTGATATTCTTACTCAGTTTAAAACTGCATGGTTTCTTGATTTCAACGAAACAGTGTTGTGAGCTGATGTTGAAAACAGTATCAGATATTTTACAATTCATGCCTTTATTATGTCCGGAGCTCCGTCACTTTGGCGCAGTAGTTTTCAGTCATATTCCATCCTTTCCAGTTTTTCCAAACAGCCCAATAACCAAACGGTCTGTCATGACATCCCCTTGGAACAGAAAATTTATGCCCTATGATAAGTCACTTCTCGTGAGCAATAGTGCTGAGAATGACTGTTTGTCTCTGCGAATTCACAGAATTCCCCATTTTTATGAGTCACATGGAGGTGATGGCATTATTTATGGGGACCGCGCAGTCGCCGACCACACGTAGGGTGAAAACCAGTGGGGTAAATTCCTCGTCAGTGAGGCGCGAAGTCTCTGCACCGGGGGTTGGTGATCAGTGTTACCCATGGAATCGTAAACAAACAGTGCAGTAGCGGAAGATTGTAAATCGTCCGTGACTTCACTGGTAGGATTTATTACAGTGTCGAGATCGTTGTTCCCTCCTTTCCCCCCCCCTCCCGAATCAACCTTTTTGCCTCGACGTGTTTAGAGGTAGAAGATAGGCAATCTGAAAGACAGTTTTGGCGACTAGAAAATAAAATACTATGTTTACGGTCACAAATGTAGCCGTGCTTTTGAGAGTTTATTGCCGACTTCCGACAGCCATGTGGTTATTTTATTCGCACTGCAATCGGAATGTTGGAATGAAATCGTCGTGATTCATCACTGTAGGTTTTATTTCATCAGAGGTGCTTGCTTGACCACGAGCCTGAATATTCTTTATACTACCGAGGAAGGATAGCTAGGTAGACTGGTTTTGTCATCATGGCTGCATTAGCTTAACCAACGTTCCAAACCACAGGAGTAGAGGGTTTCTCCTCAATGAGATTTTGATATGTATACCTTAAAATTATGTTAACGAAAGTGGTGATAAACCCGATTGTGAACAAAAACTCGACGGACGCATAACGCGCGCATGTTTCAGCACAACACTTTGGGGATAAAAGCGGGCAATCATAGACTGATTGTAGTTGGAGGAAGCTTCCTTGACAGAAACTCCATAAGATGTCAACCAATCAAACGCCTACTTACAGCCACACTGGAACTAAATCAAGCAGAAACTTGAAGAAAGAATGAGTTGATAATGATTTGGAGAAAATAGGAAAGGGTGGAGCCCCAGGGGAAACGATTGATATAAAGGTGCTCACACCTTCAAAGATTTATGAACAAAACTCATCTGAGCTCCGTATCCATGTGAGACGCTTCCAGCAGAATGGACACAGTACACTTCGCGACCCCCCCCCCCCCCCCGCCAATCAAAATGACACGGACTTTAGCTGGACAACTCGGCTTCAAACAGACCGTGTACGTACCACTGGGATTGGCTAAGTAACATGCCCTTAGAGTATCCAACTACGTTCAGGGAGAATCACCTAGGTCCTAACCAGGGAGGTACGAAGGTCCCACAACAGGTCTCATTTTGCCGGACCATGCCATGGTCTGTCCCTGACGAACTTTTATCCGGCAATCTGTTGGGACGAAATTCACTTTGTCTATTGGACGATATCTAAGCAAGCACCGGCCAACCACATTTGACAAGCCCTTTGCTTCTATAATGATTTATATTTGCCAAAAACACAAGATTCTGCCCCAATCTGTTATAGACATCCTGGTAGCAGTCACTTTGCTAGGAAGATATACGTAAGTGAACGATTGGAGTCAATTAGTGTTTGCAAGGGAGGCTATATTTCGTGATCGTAAAGTAAGACCATAATTCAGGTCTCGTTGTGTACACAAAAACACTTTTGACGAGACTAATGACTTAAGTTGGAAATAGTTGCTCAGATGTCGACAGGGCATGGAATGACTTTCTCTGTAATTGGCCGTTGCAGCTTTTTAGATGCCCAAAACGAATAGCAAATTGAAGTCATTTACCTCGAAGTTCTTTTAGGAATAAAGGGGTTTGAAGATCAGAAAGCGAGATTGAGGGACCAAGGATCAAGTAGAAGGATCAGCTCGTTCTTTGTCGAGTGTAAAGTTGTAGGGTGATGATCGTAGAATGACAAAACAACTTTGCTTTCCAGAGGTAATACACTGCTCTGACAGCTCACGACCAGCTTTGCCCTTCGTGGGGCCCATTAAGTAGGCTCGATCCCCGAGTTTTCGTCAATACCATGTTCTGCTTGAACCCAAATTTGCGAGATTTTGACAAATACTTTCAGCTGTACTCGAGTCCGGTTTTGACAGGAAACTTAACTGAATCCAGCTAAATCTTTCATTTAGGATGGTTGACTGCAACTCGTGTGCCTGATTAACCCCAAGGGAGATGTACCTGCCGTGGGCTGTCAAAGAGCTTTTATCAGCTGTATCAGTAGTGCTTTACCGTTGGAAAAAACCTATTGTGATATCTCAAATATCGTACTAACTGAAACATGAGGCAACCTGGTGCAACATATTCGGTTGAAGAGGTCCATCATAAACGAAAGATTCGGCTGGATTCAGTTAAATTTTCCGTCAAAATCAATTTCGTGTGCAAATGAGAGTATTTGAAGAAACAACTATGTTCGCATTTCCCACTTCCATTACAATTCCACGGACCCCATTTGGATTCTTAGAATGTCACTCCATGGTTGTATCGCTGGCATAAACGAGCGGAAATAAGATACACAAAAATCTCGGAAAAACCTCGACGGCTTTGAGAAAACATTCCGAAAGCTCATTGTAAGTTTTTCTTGGGCAAATTCGTTGCAGTGAGCAGTTTTGCAGGCGTACTACAGAGACAATAGCTCTTCTAAAAACAGCGATTACTGAACAGCGATGTGCGTAGTCCAAGCTTTTAATGCGATATATAGCTACCAATCTTCAGATTCATGGAAACCCAGCCACAGCCAGCTGACGTTTTTCCACTGATTGAAGTTGACCGAGCCAGCGCACTTATCAGGTTTTGACCAGCTGCATCTAATTGATGCGCTTTAAAAGTTTGAAACCCATCTGAGAAGTGGTTGCTTAAGGGATCAATCGAAATTGTGATCACGTAATGTGGATCCGGTGACTGAAGGATGGACGGTGCTATGTCTTGTCTGAGTGAGTCAGTCACACTGCAGATCAGCTGCTCGTGGCCAAATGAACGTGTTCAAACTACTAGCCGGGAGGTCATTAGTTCGAAACCCCTAGGAGTTTCATGAGATGCGCACCACTGATGATTCCCAGTAAGCGGCTGTACAGTGCTTCAGGACCTTTCAGTATACATTAGCTTCACATATAGGACAAAATCTGCATTTAACTTCGAAATCCATCAGAGAATCTTCTTACCTGCACTTGAGGCTTATGCACAGCAGCTGATTTAGAGGAAATGTACTCCAGTATCTTGAATATGAGCACAAATGAATCACTAAACACTCGTCTAAAAAGTTACGAAACAGAAATGATTTCAGTGCGCGTTTAAATTGGCCTCTTACAAACGATCATAAGTAGGTTACTTTCCGGAATGACGGAACTAGATTCCAGCAGTCGCAAATTGATCCGAGTACGATTCCATTTATATCCTTTATTCACGACGGGGATACGAATGGATCAGCTACTCATAAGTATGTAACCAATCCGGCAAATGCATTTTCAGCTCCAGCTAGAATTTGAATCCAAAATATGTAAACTACTGAGAATCCGTCACTTGAAGAATAAGTTTGGTAGTGTAAGCATCATTTGTTTGATCACTTGGCACCAGTTTTTAACAGATTATGAGAACATTTGTGAGATGCTTCCTAGTACTGTGTGGACCGATCACAAGTACTAACGGGTTCTTGCCATGTTAGGGATCAAACGAAAATTATTTACAAAGTACAAGTTGAAAAATGCTGTATATGTTGTGCATTAATATGGAAATTCAAGTGAAATTCAAGTGAATTTAGAGCACGTTTAGCGACTAATTTACTAAAAAATCACTAAGTCATGTGTACCTCGGGAATGGCTCCATGTCATCTTCTTACACAGGCTAGTCTGTTACCCTTTTCTTCATTCGTCCCCATGGCATTTTGTTAAAAAAATGCCTGCATTTTCCGTGCGTGGGAATAGTGAAGGCAAGTGAAATACTGACACATCGAAACTGATGTCTTTTCACCACTCTTGCGAGTTTGGGTTGGATAATTTTTTTATTGTGGTACTTCACTGGGGGATTTCATTCTAATTCATTCTTTAGTCTCCCAGTACTGCCTCATTTTCGTCAGATGGCAACTAGTGTAGCAACGCGGAATGCACACATCGTACAGAGCTTAGTCTATTACGTAACAGACTACACACATAACTGTTTCCCTGATGCTGCGAGTAGAGTATGGAGAAGTGGTCATCCTTCCAGGTTCTGAAAATTAGGCTGCTCACACAGCCGGCTTTTCTCAAATATACGTGACAGTCTGTCACAATCCGTGGGTTGTGTTTGAATAAAAATAGTTATTGAAACTTTCCTATCAAATGACCTCAGCGGAGATAAAAACGTAGCCATTGTGTTCAATAAAAGACCCACATTTTTTTCACAAGTTTCCTGGAGTTTGAAGGGCCACAACCGCTGTTCTGGTGGAAAAAAGCACGCTGCATTATAAGTCTCATTTACAAAAACGCCTACTTTTCTCACTGGTGGGTTCATTAGAATATTTTTAATGTAATTTTTCAGAAATAAAAAAATCCTCGTAAACAGGAATAAGCAAAGGACAAATGAGGGCAGAATTAAAATGTTTAATGCCTACCTGTTTGTCCCTAGAAGAAAAAATCTGGTAGTATGCTATCAATGACTTTTCATAAGCCTTGAGAAATTGTCCACAAAGCATATATTTACTCGAAGCTTAAAGGGTTAGGATCACAGAAGGAGGTATAAAAAGGATGGTGGAAGCAGAATAAGAAATAAGAAATAGGAGGATGCAGATTAGTCGGATGGAGTTAGGAATTAACCCATCAGCGTGAAAACAGCAGAATAAACAAACAACTTTTGGAACCAAAGAAGCAAACATGGATTATCAAAAGGGTAGGAATATAATATTGTGACGGGTGAAACAATAGTGGAAAGCCTTTGTAGAGGTAATCTAATAAACGCTTTAACCGCAATCCATTTTGGAACTTTGCAGTCTTCCCGAAATACTGCAGTCTAAATGACGTATCAGTATTTAGGACATCCGCTATTCTCCAGTTGTAGAATACCAATGTAAATAACCACTGGATTACTAGACTAGACTGCTGATCATGGAAACCCAGAATAATGGGAAACATATTGTTTCACACTAATGACTACCGTAACAAAATATCTAAATCGGATTTTATGGCAAACGGTGGACCGGTCTTTGAATGTATGTGCGCAGTAGAAGAGGCACAGACGGTTTGCGCCGAGCAATGTATTGTCCTATACAAGACGAACACCAATATGGACCCTGAAGAAAAAGATCGGCTGGCTTATGTGCGGAGACCTGTTACAAAGCATCAGTCAACATAAAAATAATGACGTAACAACGGGCACGGCACTAGTTATTAGTTTATCATCGCAGCATCGGCGTCATTCCTCACATCTTTTAGGTTTCAGCCTGTTACTTCACCTCTCCGAGTAAACGACGACGCAATTATTACGAGCAGTGTCACTTCGCACCCCGTCAAGTTAGGGAAGGATAGTTTTGGATATTTCGTTAACCCCACAGCTAATGATGTTGTCATACCTGGAATGAACATTTCGATATAGGAAGCATATATCATACTTGAATGAGTGGCTTGCAACTTATCCTGAATTGGTTGTTAATTGCATGACATACAGCTGTTTCTTTAGACTTGACTGCAGAATTTATACTTCTAAAATTTTTTGTATCAAGTTACGTTTAATTATATTACTGCATGGTCGTCGCTGGTAAGATTGCACGTTATAACGGGTATTAGATGCCTTAGTTGTACCGGAGCACAAAGTAGCTGTCTATTTAGCTATAAGCACCACCATAATCTCAAGGGAGCACAAAAAGCGCGATTGTGTGGCTAGTAGTTGACCACTGTACCACTGGACCATGAGCGGCCCACCAGAAATGTCAGATTATATTATCCAGTAGAAAAAAACTCCCCGGTTGACGGCTTTTTGGTCAGAAGGCTCAAGAACTTGAGTTTTTCTCACCCAATATATTTGTGTGATACATACGCCTGATGAATCCCAGTGAGAAGAAAATTGCTTCATGGTGCTTCCTTTGAAGAGCGAAATCTCTGTTGAAGAGTAAGAATCTCATTACCGCCAACAGTCCGCCTTCATTTGCGCGGCAATCTTGATTGGTGGCGTGATTTATGCCCTACATTGTCCTTTGAACGAATCAGACTCCAGGACGGACTGTCCCCAAAGGGTTTTAAGTGATCGAAATGGCTTCCGTCATCTCTCCAAAAAGCTTTCTGCATAACTCAGTATATGGCTCAGTCGGGTAATTTTCTGCTCGGTTGTGGCAAACTGCTCTGATGTATTATGAGATACACAAACGAATTTATTGACTCGTGACATGTTTTTTGTCGTAGTTGGCCTATGGTGGAGTAAGTGTATAAATTATATTAAATTAGAACAGCGAGGTGAGAGCTCAATTCTGAATGACGCGTAAAGCTTAGATATGAGTAAAAAGTCATAAAGAGTGGTGGCGACTTTGTATCTGCGGTGGTTAGTGTTGTCGATTTTTGTATAAACCATTGTTAGTAAAACCTCTTAGTCATAATATACCTCAAGTGGACTTAGTCTTAGGAAAACCTTCCCACCTATATGGTAATTTTTTGTTCAATCTAAAGATTACTTTTTTTCAGCTTGTAATCAATGACGGTTGCCAATACTTTTCGCTAAACCAGTTGTTTCTATCGTTTCTGATGTGCTGATAAGTACTTGCATAGAGCCTAACCTGTTTCATTTAAATAATGATATGCTATGCTGTAAGCTCAAGATACCTCACTGCTTAGGACGCGAACTTACTTACCAAACAACTCGTTGTCCGAATCCACCCAGCATTATGACTACTTCTGTCTGGACTTGAACGAGTTGGCAGTACTTCAGCCCTCTTGCTTCCTTCAAATGTCATAGTAGCTAGCCTCGAGACGGGTGTTACATGATAGAAAAACTCAGATTTCCTTACACTTCCGCGTTTTGTAATCACCAATATTTTCCTCACAGCTGTAAGAAAAACTCGGCAGACCGGTCGTGTCTGGAAAAAACTTATCCACTGGGTGCATAAAACGGAATTTGTTTCTCATTCACCCAATTAAAAATGTACTTTTGCCCCCCTTCTGGACTTAGGAAGACTGAGGAGGAGGAAAATGAGAAATTATTGCTTAATTAAAGACAAAGAGAGAAAGAGCTGGTAAACGTCCATAACTTATGAGGACCGATTATTCTAAACTGGCCAGAAATGACCATGTCCGATGAAGCACCTGGTCGTTGGAATTTTGTTTGGCTTAAAATCTATTTAATTAGTGCAATCAAAACCGGTTGGGACTTAAGCGAAATTCGAATTTTTATGATAACTTGAAAGCAAGGAAACATTCAAACGGACATATGGGGAGTAGGGCGTAGCCACCTTTCTGATGTTGTCGAAGTGTAACCGAACGTGTGTCAAAGTAAAATCTATTTTTTGATTAAAATGATTTCATGTGCGCTGGATTTTTGCACCAATACAATTTTTTCTGAGTTATCTTCTGGGGCTCAGTTGCCGAATATTTGTTCATGTGAGTAATCTAGCTGGATTCAAGCATAATTTGATATGGTACATCCTCTCAAGGATGTAATCTTATGAATTATTTTGCTCTAGATGCTTACTTTAATTTTTTTCTTGGTCATTACCCTCTCCGTATCCAGTCCATCTAACCCCGTCAAACCACAAACCATGATAAGCTTGCCATGCACAAGGGGATTTGCTGACAGTTATAATAGGCTAAGATAAATAGAATCAGCATGGTAACTATGTTCCCGCCCTATCAGACAGACTAAGGATGCAAAATCAATGAGACAAAAAAAACATTTGACACTGCTCGTTTTTTTTTAATCGGATTCGCTAATCAAATGGGACCATTTTTGTGGGGACAGGAAACTTACAATTAAGGAATATGGGGAAAAGTTGGACAAGCTACATTCTTAAAGATTTCACTCAGTTACATCCAGTGACACTTTTACTTAGCTTGATACATCGTAAAAATAAATCGTGAATTTTTCAAAAGAAAAGATTGATCTCGTGATAATACATATAACAGCCCAAATAAAATGTGCCAATTCTGTCTTTTAAGCATACATGTTAATTTAATGCCGGACTGTTGAAGACTCACAGGTGAATGAAACCGGTAAGAAAATCCAGTGACTAAATTGTAGCTCTGACAAATTAGTACGCAGTTTACAGTAGGGGGGACAGTACTACTGCAAAGAAACAGCACCAACATTTTGACCTTTGACTTCCCGTTGTCTACCGACTAGCGTAGAATATTTATTTCTCCTGCAGGGCTCCTATCTAATCAATCACAAATCTACTGGACGTGAACTTTTTTCAAAATATCTGTTTCCAACCTTTTTCCTTATCTAGGTGTACACCCTTACCAGGATGCTGATACCTTGACAGGAGTTAAAAAAAATTTTCAGCTCCGTGATACCTTCAGAGGACAGAAACTCATCTCAGTTATGCATACTTTTGACAGAATTCGTCAAAAGGTAGACCCAAAGGGAACGAGGCATTCATTCGATGGCCTGTACTTGGACCACGAAATGGAATACGGATAAACTTGTGCACACCTTTGTGATCCGATACTCTTCTCTCGAGTTGGCGGTAAGGCAGATTAGCCTGTGTTTATAGCATGTGGTCAGTTTTTGTGCTCATTTCGAGTCTCTAAGGAAGTGGAATGGCTACTTTTTTGTTGTTGTTGTTGTGCTATCGCCAATGTGTTTATAGTAGTGTTACGTAAGAAGTGATAAATACGCCTTTGATATATTTTGGTTTTTATTTCTGATTCAGGTGTTTATGGTGCAGAAGACATTTGTTTTCTGTGGACCAACAGCCTAAATTTAAAATTTAGCGTCGCCACTCAGTTTTGTTGAAGTCCGATTTATTTGAATTTCCAGTGATTCGCTTCCCAAATGTCGTCATAAAGTAGAGTTTGGCATTGCCTTGACGAGCAGAACGACCCCGAAATTTCGTAGTGGAATGTGCATCATTCTGCATGTATAACTCCATCCTATATCACCTCAGTTCTAGAATACGTTTAGAGTTTGCAGTCAGTGATTGATATAGAGCAATGGAAACATCACAAACGAGAGATTCAGCTGGGTTCCAGGTGAGTCTCTCGCAAAACCAAATTTGTTTTCAAATGAGTGTATTTCGCTAATGTATCAGTTCATTCATTCATTCCAAGATGGTCATTCGTTTGGGTTTTTGTAAGTAACATTTCTTTCCTTAGATCTACTGGATAGGCACAGTGAAATCCAATCACATCCAAAGCTGTGCATTAACCTTTTTTGAAGATCTCTCGTTTGCAAGTTCAGCCGCTGTGGAAAGTACACTCAGTTGAACTCGTTTATAAAAGACTTCGAGTGCATAAGCCGTACAAAAGCCGCGCCATTTTTTCACCAATTATCATTGCTCACAATTAAATCTTTGCAGTTTGGCGTTTGTCCTAAGCTGTATGACTATTGGAAAAACCAGCTGGTCAGGCAGATGTTCATCTTTTTTCGTAATACCCTACGTACAAAAGTATAGCGACACGGGGTCCAGAGAGTCCATTAATTGTCAGATAAAACGGGCTATCAGCTTAAGTTACTCCGAGCAGTTCTCCGCAATGATCATGGTTAAACACGGATAACACCATAGCACTCATGAAGCCTTCAAACTTCTCAAAGAAGTAATAATTGCGCCACCACTGTTTAAGAGGTTGACGCCGACCGATGAATTAGGTAACGACACCGGCAGGGCTGTAAAGTGCTTGCGTCTGCTGCTCCAACTTCAAGTTCAAACAAAAATAGACTGAGAAATATCGGATTTTTCCACGAAGTTACGCTTAGATGAAAGTGGGGTGACCAAATATTAGCGCACAAAAGATCTAAGCTGAGAATTTTATGTATATAGATACATAAATATATATTGTTGTGACGGCCGAAGGAGTCCAAGATGCCTGCATACTGCTTTGAATAAATTTAGATGTAAGCACTCCTCCGAAGCGATCATTTGGGAAGAAGCCAGTCCTTAGAAATATCAGAGACTTTTCAGTTAGCACAAAGATAACAAGTGACCCACCCAAAGAAACCCCATTCCTTTTACGGAGGTGATCAGCCTCCCTGTCTCCTCCTGGTGGCTTGGTGGGCTTGGAAATCTTTCGCTTCATTGTTGAGGCAGTGATTACAAAGAAATCAGAATAATTGACTACCAAACTCAATGATGCGCTGCATCATTAATTATTGCACAGATGATCAACTAGCATCATACTTCCAATGTTCAAAAGATTACTAACTTAAAACTAGTAGGAAACTAGCGGTGTCCTTAAAAACTCAGTGATACCGAAAGCAAAGATTCAGTGAAGTGTTCTCCATTAAATCATAATGAATTAGTACTTTGCCAGCTGCCTTAGTACTCCACAAATAACCCAATGGTCTTGGGAATAAAACTCGTGTTAACTTTGTGTCAGTACTTAATCGGCTAAGGTTTTTCAGCCTTCAGGTAAATTGGAACTGCAGATTGCAATTCCCACAGGTTCGTCTCGAGACAATTGCGTGGTAACAAAAAAACAACGTCTGCGTAATCAAAATGAATCGGCTGACTGTACAAGTAAACGCAGTTTTTTTCCCAGTCTGGCATTCGCATACTGGAATTCAGGAGCATTAACGGTAAGCTTCGGCAAGACATCAGCTGACTGACCTACCCGTTTGACTGTCTCGATTTGGACGTTAAACCAGATCACGCTCAACACTCGGATAAACCACCCCACATATATAGAGAGGGGTGGGGTTACGAAATTGTAATCACAATCTTTTCAACTTTGGGAAACTAGGAGCCATACGGATGGTCTAGATCGGTTGGCGTGAGCAACTGTTCGGTGAGAATTACACTGGGGGCTGAGATGTACATCCTCAATAACATGACTGGTTTTGTGGACCATCGGGACGGACAACACCACATACCGACCGGTATAGACGAAAAATTGGGTCAATTTGTATCGTCAAGTTTTCCATCCCTGGGAGTGAAACTTGAGTGGTGGTCACGTAGGGCAGAACGCGCAATCGATAAACGAAAATGGTCGTTTGGTCCAACGTTGCAGCGTTTGGCAGGTTACTCCACTCATACTGGATATCAAAGGCCCATACCCGATTGACCACAAATTCTACCTTAATTAGTCGGTTTCGAGAAGCGTACAAACTTAAGGCCAGTGAACCAACCGACAGAAATGGACGTGTACGTGAGAACTTGGTCATTCTTCAGTCACGCTTTTACGCAGAATTGAGAACGAAAAGCATGGCATTCCTTCATGAGGAGCGAACACGTCCAGGAACTTGAAAATCTTTTGCCTCGAGAGGGGGTCCGTCCCTCAGAGTAAAAGTGTCCAACCAAATGACTAGCATCCCACGAAATACTTGTTACGTGCGGTAAAAATATCCACTAAAATGCTCAAAGCAATTATTCTGCCTGCTTGGTTACTTATAACGTTTCAGCTTTTTGAACATTTTGTGTTCCTAAACCTTTCTTCCAGTATGACTGCATTTCAAGCTTCTCGGACCACGGTCGTGTGAGTCCTTGCGGAACACACCGTTATAACCCGTTCAATTTCGTCGGCATCCTCACTCTCCTTTTAAACTTCCTCTGAGAGTCTCACGGAACTTCAGCACTAATTAAGCAAGATATGCGTCATTGAACTAAAAATCTATCAGAGGCTGTGCACTCTTCTCAAATCTGTAATTTAAGGGGTATTGCTCACCAAAAAAACAGAACCAGCATGTCCAACCAGTTTTTCAAAGCCTCAATGAGGAAGATGTCTACAGACTGCCACACTTGACAGATTATCACAAATTATGGAGTGTGACAAATGAATCTAGTAAAAACAACTTGCGAGAAATTACACCCGCCCGGTTGGAGATTGATTTATCGCGGCTTCCTCTGAAGAAGAGACGAGTGAAGAAGTGTGCCGTCTGTAATCCACTTTCGCGAACCGATTGTTTCTTGTATTTGCTTGCTGCGCGCAGGAAAATGTATCGGAAGGTAGAAATGCCAGGTTAACATTCCTGGGTAGGTGCCGTAGTTATTCGACATTGTTTGGACACCTTTTCCGTCGTCTACTTATGTGGTCGGATTGAAGAATTCATATCTCAAATATATCCTTGTCACCCGTATTTCTTATTGACTTCATGGGGTCCATCCGCCTTGACCGGGTTACCATCAATGAAACCTTTTGGCCTCCTGAATTCACCCAGATTCAGGCAGAGTGACTGTTCACTGGCGACACGGCAGCAGAAAGTTTGCTATAAATAGGCATAGTAATGTCCGTTCAAAATGTTTCATAGCCAAACTCCATTCATTTTAGTGCGATAACAATCTCCATCTGTTCTAACTTTCTGAGGTAAAGAACAGATTTTTGAGAAAATCGAAATCCGCTCCTGATGTGGATCCACTTATCTGCAAACAAAGATAAACGTTGTCCTGTTAGTAGACTTACATTCTCATATTGAATAAGAGCCGGTGAGCATACGTATTCTTACCAAATACAGTGGACGTTTTCGGTAATTTCCTTCGAGGACCGCAGATGTTCGGCTTAAAAGTACCATTTCTTCTGATTACGTACCAACATGCTTAGCTGATAAGCCCACACAATATAGCAGGTGCACCCGTCGTGCATATAATTTTGTGCGTAAACTGCCCAGTTAATCAAGACTTAGCGTTGCGTTTTCCAAGAAATAAACATGTGAGGAAGGATGAAAATATCAAACTCGGAGAGATGTCCTGAAACAAATGCTCTAATGCTTCTTCTTCTGAACCATTTGTGCAGCTTTCTCACTTGACTGAACAAAAACTTTTAGGAAGAATTCAATACGACAATCTACAAAAGGTTTGTGGATAATATTTCAGTCCTAACACATTATAATCACAGCGAATAAGACTGCCAGTGCATAAAAGCTTTCCACCCAGTCTAGTCAGCATCCTTTGAGGAACGGTATGCTAGCAACGTTGCATTTTCAAGTGCTTTTGTTACCAGATGAACCAGATGTTACTTTCTGTCAATTTTCAAGATAAATATATGCGTTATTTGCTTTTGGTGAGTTCTGATATTTTTGCCGCGTTCTGACCTTGGAAACCAATACAGTCGGTAGGCGTCAAACACACTTAGAACAAATTGACTAAGTTGTAACATGGGCATCATTGTTCTAGTGACTCGCCTGGTGTGTAATGGATCCGAAAAAGTACCCGTAACATGAAAATCGGTTTGCTCCTGGGACAAAGCAAATATGGTGACCATAAAACTTTGTCCGCAATAATCGGGTGTGCTTCGCAAATTTTATTTTACGCTGAACTGTATTAGCAAAAGAACTGTGAAATTCTGTTTAAAACCGAACATTACTGACGTGTTGCTATCATTGGTTTAGTGTCCTCCTCCCTGGTTTCTTCAACTAATACAACCAGCGAAGACAGAAGACAGACGGAAATGCACCCGCAATAGCTTGCTTTTGGGCCAAATTCTACTCAAGAAAGCCAATTCTTAATACCGGGTGCCCCTTCTGCATCGCGTATATCTATACAGATGGAATCAGCCGCACATGCCGGCCTCAACTCGCAAAACTGGCAAAGGTTTTCTCTGCATGCAAGAGGAGTGTCATGACGCTTGTCAGCCACTCAGTCAAAAACCTCTGGAAGCAGGTATCCAGCTTAACTGTAGGTTTGTTGCTAGTCAAGCAGAAGATAACACGAGCGATGTTCGTGAATTGCCTCATGAAGCACGTTATAGGCACCCAAAGACGTCGAAAGGATAAGCAAACAAATTGGTGCTTCGAAATGAACAATTCAGGAGTCCGAAATTCTTCGGTGTGAAGAAGGTATGTGCAGAGTCGCTGCTGAAGATCAATGATACAGGGTACTGAGAGTAGCGAGTGGAACAAATGCAACCAGCACCATTTGTAAGAATATGGAGTGCCAATAAATCATTTACAAAAGAACAATGAGAGTCGAAGAAAGCACAAATCTTTGTAAACTACAGTGCTAACGCTCTGTCTGGGGACGCCTTCATTCATATCATCGCATCTTAACTAACCACAATGTCTGACAGTTACTGAGTTAATTGCGCCGTCATTCAAAACTTGAAATTTAAATTTGGTACAACAGAAAACGGCATGCCAGGTTGATGGAAACTCGGAGACTCTGCCTACCTGATGAGCCCAAGAATGGCGAAACCGGCCGTGGACTTTCTAAGAGTTTTTAGCAACCTTATGAGAAGTGCATTACGGTTATCATGCCAGTTAGTTTGACTTCTCGTTCAAATGTTCATCTATTAGCTCAAAAATGAACTCGATCCATGGTCCTAGGTTTTACTTTATTCATCAGCACAAAATGTTTTCTTATTCACTCCCACTAGACATTTGTTCATGAAAAAATATAAGAATTAAATACTCCCCTTAAGCCATCTCTAATTTATAATGTCCTATCTTTATGTCTATTACCAACCCCAAGGCCCGCATTTACCGACGATGCCCATGAGTAAAAGTCTCATTGTGGGTAATACATGTTCTCTGCAATTTTGATCAAACCATATCACCCGATAATATTGCCAAATGGCCTCACGTTCTACTTTCATGTGTAAATGAAATTAACCTTAGAGATCGAATACGTGTAAACTCCTTCCCCATAACATACCGCTGTATTTGCCAACATTAAGACCATTCCACAGAGACTGCCCACAAATTCACTAGTTCTGACTCAGCAAATGGAAGTCAACACAGCCTTTATGTTTACACAGCAACACGCGCTCAACGACCTAAAACAAATATCGCAAATAGGCACTTAAATCAACCGACTAATGTTCAGTGACGGGAGAAGAGTAACTTAACTAAGATATGTTGTCAGAAATCTTGAAAATTAGCTCACAACGTACCAACTTTGTTTGTTTTCCCATGTGAAACTGCACGTGAAAATTCCGCTTTTTTCTTATACGTCTGGTAATGTCCATCTGATTTCAAGTCGTTTGAAAACGTTGTACTTCTCGGTTCTGTATGGTGTTTATTAAATAGAGCAATTGGCATTGACATATTCAATATCATCTACTGCCTTTTAGGTTGTACATTTTTTTCCTTAACTCAGCTAGTCTGGTAAACAGAACTGATTTAAGTTTTAGATTTAAACTTAATTTAAATCGAGAAAACTGGAAATTGGACCACCAAGTCGTGTATGAATGTCGCTGTTTCCCTCAGAAAAAAAGGATTATCAGAGCATTGCATGCTCTTATACCAATGCAGGGCGATTATAGATGGGATGGACAATTCATTTTCTGACACTAAACTTAGGAGCTAGCCTCAAAGTAAGTTGGGTTCAAAACAAGTACTTTTGATTACTTTCGCCCTACTACCGGGACGTAGCTATCAAGAGTCACGGTTCTCCACAAATACGCTAGGCACGCAATAATAGTTTGAGCTTTCAGATGCATTCAGTGATAACCTCTATTTTAAGTGTGATACATGCAACCACAAAATGTCAAATTATTGAACCTAATCAACACTGCTCATAAGGTTGATGAAAGCCGTGGACAACCAACTACAGGCTTCGACCACCTTGGGGTCCATCAGATAGAACAACTCATCAAGCTCACGGCGTAAGCCGTAAGAACATTATATTATGCCACCAGGAATATCTAAACCACCTGCAGAAAACACTGTTTCCCAGTGTTTATAATTCCGAGGAAATTTCTACAAAGCTCAACAATGACATATAACGCCTATTTATTTATTGGAAAACCCATTGGCACCTGGGTAGACCATGCATATAAAGGTAGGATAGCATAGTCCCTAGCCAGTATCATTCACTGAATGACCGTAAAATTATGCAGCAACTGTTTATTCTAAACAACGATACAGTTCACGGGTTTTAATCTGCGTCATTTGTGTGCCGTGTCACATCATTCGCTTTGAAATGTTGTAGCCACGAATTCTCAAAAAGTGCTTTCAGGACTAGCTCGCTTTCTTTTGGCAACTAGCTGTAAGACTGACCTCAATGCAGCTGCTTTAACAAGTCGTCAAAGGTGATACGTAGTACACAATGTAAACTCAATTAAACCGATCTCTCTTCATGACCCGCGTGACGATCTTGAATGTAACGCTGGAGTCCACGGGCAATTAGCAAAGGTTGATTAAAACTTTAATAGGTGCCTCAGTAATTTATTTTTCATGACTGTTTTGAAAAGCCCATAAATGACTCTGAAAGAAACACTGTAAACTAAGTAGTATGCTTTTATCAAAGAGCTGAAAATTTTCCACATCTACGCGAATTTCCAGTAGACTGTATTTCATACTATCAACCTGCGTGACTCATTATGATTAAGTAAAAACATAACATTTCAGAGGAAATCCTTATTGGGAAACACTCGATTTTATTATTTTTTAATCAGTACCTGGTGCTGCAGAATTTCCTGTTTTACTTGTCAATGACCAACCTGATATTTTTAGAATCACTCATAAGCTAAAGTTTTGACTTATATTTATCTCTGAATTATCAAGAATTTTGAAAGGTCTGCATTCATATGAATAGGTAAAAATTAAACACCTTGTCAAAATCTGGTTCGGACGAAACACGATATGAGATGTCTGAACAAATGAAAGGTTGAAACTACACAAGCTGCTCCTGTTCAATTTTGTGATTCGTGCTGAGTGCCTTGCTCACTCGCCACTGCCTTCATGCTTCCACAAGTAAAAAAGTACAAGTCCCCAGTTCTGGCCACATCAGGCGCGTAGGCTACAGTAGGTTACACATTGGTTGCCCGCACTTCACGGTAGTACTAAACGGTGACGATCCTTTCTGAGTAGAAACAATCATCTGTATGCAATGGCAATTGCAGTTATGAAGTTTTGTAGGACATTTTTACTAACACTCGATATGGAAAAGCTTGTCATAATCTCTTTGCACTAACTGTCTCTGCAACCCATCTAGTAACAAAGGCTACATTCTGCGTATCCCATAGGAGATTTTTTTCATGTGATGACCGGTTTCCACCTACATTCCGCTAATGATACTAGATTTGCAAGACAAATAAAGGAGACGAATTCTGGGCGCAATCGGGCAAAACGAATCAACCATTTATGTTTATTTCTCGATTGATACCCTTGCGACAAATAACTAAGTATAGAGCTCTCTAAGCACAGCTTGCTTTTACATGTGGTACGCTGCTTGTTCCGGAAGGTCGGTAAACCACAGCAGTTTACACAGCCGGAGAAAAATGTTTGAGCTTGCAGAAGTATCAAATATCAGATGGAGCCATTTATCAGTGGAAACCAAATTATGTGCATATGCAATATAAGATATTTAAAACCGAACATATTACAAGTAAATGGCTCTTGATTAATCGCTCAGAATTTCAGAATACTGCAATGGAATCGTGAAAACTTCAGCCTCGGTAACTTTTAGTGGCATGTACAATAGGTATGTAGTTTTGGAGGGCACGGCCACATAGATCTCTGGTTACAGTTTCCCAACTGACTTCGAGCCCATCATTGGTAAGCTTGAAGTGAAAGTAACTACCTGGCTTTCACCATCTGTTATAGTAAAACTTTTGTCCAAATACATCTACCTGGCTATGGTAGCAACACGGTTTTTAATTTATCAGGTCTTTTGTGATAAGCCGTCACTAACTCGAATAAGTATTCTAACTAGTAATTCGTAGATAATGTTTATTAACAGAATAAGCATATCTTGCCAAAATCTGACTGACTTTACAGACAGTGCATACCGCAAATGAGCAAAATTTTGTGGTCATCTTTGGCTTAAAACGTTAAAAATTATATTCTGTGCAGTTGAACATGTGCAGCAGAACAATGATCAAGACCCTCAGTGAACCGGATGTGTATTGTGAGCAGCACGGAGGCAGTGTGAGATTTTTAGCTGCAACGGAAAAAGCGTCATCTGTTTACGCTTAGGAGTTACGAGCACTTCATTAGCCAGTCTGTTCAACTGCATTCTTGTTACATGCTCAGTGAATACAATGCAAAGTAAAGCTGTATAAACACTAGGGTTCTGAGCAGATGGACCAACTTCGCTTTGCTCAAGGGATAGTTACTGGAATATAACTCAAGGCTAACGGATTTGTGTACAGTCACTTAAACAGGAGAGTGTTATGTTGTCATGTTTAGGCGATCTGGTCGTCTGCCATAGGCTCCCGCAGGTCCACGGCAGATTTTATTCCCCCGGGTTTACATGACCACCAAAAAATTGAACCCAGCAACACATTCAGCACCACTAAAAACCATTTTTTGGCTTCTTTTCATGTGCAGGCTTTTGGAGGTTTGGCCGCTGAAGGCCAACACATCCAATTCGTATGCCAAACTTTCATTTATTTAGAGATATAATGAACAAAATGCAAGTTGAGTTAGGCCTATATAATACCATTTCAGGAAAACTTTCTCTTTCCAACTGTTAGCAGATGGGTTGTGTTAGATTTCGTTTATCCTGAATTTCAGATAGAACCGATGAATAAACAAAGATTATCTGAAATCTTTTTAGGGCATAGCAATTAGTGTGTTTCGTTATAACCCAAGATAAATGCTGCAGAGGCCGAAATAATTTAGAGTTTCTCCTTCATGTATGTCTCGGGTGCACAGCTTTGAGATAAATGCTACCATCTGCTCATCTTGGCCTGATAACGTCTTATGGAATAAATCCATGATAATAACATAAAAACTGCTCTGTCTGGTACGTGCCCCAATATCCAGCTGGGGTTTTACGGATCAGAATCTTGAAATGGTTTTCATTAGTTTTTTTTAAACTGCCGATTAGGTCGAAGAAAGCAATGAAACGGGAGAGCGCAACTGAGCAAAATAAACATCAAGGAGGAAAGCTTTTGGTGATGCATAATGGTAATAAGGAAACTGGAGAATGCATTGTTTTTTTCGGTCTGTCAGTTTTACAAGTGAAACAAGAGCTGTCCATGGACGTTGCTTCTAAAATTATTGCCGGTAGCTGTGAATTTAAAAGCAGTTATTTGAAATCATTTTAAAAAAATCTGGATGTTTTGTACAAAAATAAAAAAAATCTGTCCTGATGTTTATCCCCAAACACCAAGGATATCTGCAACTGCTGACTATTTACGTAGAACGGCATATCCGGAAACTAAAGATTACGGCAAAGGTCCGTGTAACTATGAGTAAACTGCTCTTTAGAAAAATCAAAACTGCATCCAGGGAACAAGTTTGTTGTATTCAGAGTATAAACGGTGCGCTCTGACACTTGTTTTCATGTTTGGGAATGACTTTCGAGTTCAAGTTAAAATGAGGCGATGGTTCAACAGTTCGAATCTTTTTGGTACGAAGTAGCGTCTTTGGTGCAAATTCAAAAGTTAGGCTAGCTTGTTAGCGATAACAGGTTTTACTACTCTCTAGAAAAACCAACTCAGCTCTCATGGCTTAAAATGTTTTTGAACTGATAACCAAATAGGTTGTAAGCAGTGTCGTTTTCCGAAGGATGCTTTGAGCTTATTATTGCGCATGTTTGAAAACAAAAATTATCAAGATACAATGGAAAAGTGTGTATAGCTAGTTAATTTCAGAAAAATGAATTTTACCAAGATGGATTATGACAAGGTTGGTAAACCAACTTAGAACGAAACGTTAAAATGAGGTCTCCAGGAAATAGAATGTCATTGATTGGACTGAAGCTTAAGTACCTTCGTAAGCTTTGTTGCTGATCATCACTGTCCTCAGGAAAAGTTTTTCGACAAAACCCATTATTTCCCTGTTGCCCCCGGTACAACGCAATGAACCCTTAATCAAAAACATGGTCAAAAACGTACCCTACCATAAGATTTAATAAGGTCGCTTGGCTTTTATTAGTGCGACTGCATAAAATAACCTTAGTTGCTGCATACAGCGTTTTAATAATGAGAGAAACGGTAGCTTTCCGAAAAGTCCAAAGCTCCTCTGAACTGTTCTCACCTATACTCAACGGATTAGACACAACCGCTTCTCACTAGTTCCAAATTCTTTCATCCCGACAGCGTAGATTTGTTCCACTGTATTTATGAAGCCGTGGCTGTAGCTAGTTGAGAGAACCCTGATCGTTCTACCTAAAAAGATCTCATCAGGGCTCCGTTTGGGATTTCTTCGAGCATTTTAAGATGTTTTCGGAAATTTGGGAAAGAGTAGCAAATAACATCGCTGATGTGCATTCTATTCAATACTATGTAATGTTGACCAGAACATGGGACGGCTAGAAGGAAACAGCAAGGGTTTTTAGTTTTTTTCTCAATAATGTTAAAGCTACCATTTTTGAAACAGTACCTCTCTCTTAGTGGTCTGTAACTGGTGAGATGATAAAAAAAAAGCTTTGAAGCGGTCAACCAATACCGTCGACTGAGAAGCTGATCAACTAATAAAGGGCTCTACATATTCTGGATCTGCTTCGATCTATAGCAGTTTCACCGAGGCGTCATCCGATCCACGTTTTGTTCCCAATAGCTGTACGGACAAGTAGATTGATCTAAATTTGCTTGTTTGGCACTGGACTGGTTTATATCAGCCGGCTGACAGCTGAATTTTGCGGTTTTAACAGAACCAAGACGCGCTATTGTCCAATATCCTCCCGATTGACACATGCACTACGGTTTTTTAAGGTGAACTAAGAAATGGACAAAACGGCCTTTGACTTTGCGGAGGTATTTTACTGAAGTAGTGTTTTATAAACTGGGAACAATTACCTCACTGAACATTTGGTTGCATTGGAGTACTGTTGTGATTTTCTTCATTATCATCCGAAAAATTTTAAGGACTGTCGAATTTCAATCGTCAAAGATCATTCCTTACCTCACCTATTGCGAGGTTAAAATGAAATAGTTATATGCCTGACAGCGTAGTATTGGGTGAATTTTAGTCAACACTTTTGCCATTCTTTTAGTTGTGAAACTGGTATATCCAGTGCATCAAGAAAGTTATTCCGTTAGTGAAAACGTTGAGGTTGTTTTCTTTTCCATGTAACTTTCGCACGAATATAATGTTTCAAACTGGTATTTTTGCGTTTTCATTGTGTAATTTAATTAAACGGCTTACTAGTAGCCTTTTTGTACCACAAAATATGAACCTTTTCTAACGAAACTACTTGTCTTGTGCACATTCCGCTAAACTTCCTAATTGGTGAAGATGCTTCACCGTGAATTGGAATGCTTTATAGGCAATAAACTGAGAATTTTCTGCTCCTGGCCAGTGACTTTTAAAGGTTTTTTGTGAGTAACTCAAAAAAGGTTTCCGGTGAACGCAGCAGATGTTTGATATTTCTGCATGCAGGTCGATGAAAAAGGCCAACAAGGAAATGCGCGAAATGTTAATTTATTCCTGTCAACTAAACCATTTTGGGACTAGCTATCTAAAGTCAAACTGCGACCGATAAATATAATTTATCGCACAAAGGTTCCATAACCTGAAAGATATAAATTATGAGGTGTTAGATGTATATCGAGCTATTGAGGGTTAATTTCGTGTGTTTTCGTTTAGTTGTGCCCATTCTCCGCTATAAACGAGGAGTTCTGCGGAGAACGGCTTCATGCAAGTATGTTAGGTTTACTCATCAGATTATTGCAGCTCATTTTAATTTGAAAATCATCCATGGATGCAGTAGGGTATTGTATTGGTATTGTATTGTTTGTATTGTATTGTATTGTTTTGTTTTGTTTGACAATATAGACAAAAAGTAAGCGTGCTTCAAAGACATGGCACTTTCACGATGAGGGATAAAGCAGCCATTCCGGAAGATAAAAGCATCTTTTATTTGGTCCAAGAATGCTGGTTCCTAGAAAATAAATTGAATAAATAATAAATCCTGTTGCAGAAACCTCTTTAAGTGAGTGTGTATCCTTGAGATTATTACCATTGGAAAACTATACATATAACATTCAGTCACTTTTATGTGATAAAGCCTAATACCAGTCTTCGTTAGTGTAGTTAAAACAACCCCTTTTTAGGCTAAGTTCATCACAGTTTCATTAGCCAGAATCCTTATTCTATATGACTCTATGGAAGCCATTACTTATTGGAATTGGACTGAAAACTGTTCACTTGACACGGCAAACGAAACTATGTACATGGTCTGATAAACACTCATACTGTTGAATCAATCAGTTGGTAGCCCATTAAACCAGTGTCGGCGATCAGCAACGTAATGATGTCGCCCTTTAAGTTTGGTGCATCATTTCAACAAAAACACATTAATCCCTATTTTGTCGTGATGCTGTCCCACATATATAAAGTCCCCCAAAATTAGAACCACTACCTTTTGTTTAACTGAAACAATTATAGGCCGAAAACTGTCCCGTGACTTGTTTACGTTCATACTACGTTTGTTGTTTCACAAGTGCTGGAATTATTGGGAAAATTTCACGGAAGTGTCTCCTTCAATGTCACCCAGGGTGCTAATAGTGGCTCTATATGCTGTTTTAAAAATAGTGTTCGTGCGAAGATTCGCCTGGAAAGAATTTGTCTACTCAACTCTCTACATTTCTGTGTTACCATAGGTTGTTTGTGCTGATTCATTTACCATCATCTGTATGGCAGCAAAGTATCAGTGTGGAACACTGATGTCGTGCAGTCCATGATGATGATAATGATCTGTCAGCTTGTTCACATTAAATACAACAACGAAGCTAATGACCACCCAAACGTCAATATAGTTTGATGGTGAAATTGATAGGGGTTGACCGACAAACGATTCTGTGGTGTAGATTTCTCCTGCAGGTGAAGCTAATCTATACTGAAAAGGGGAGAAGCACTGTACAGTTGTTTCATCCTTATTGGGACTAATCAGCAGTGCACATCTCACGAAACTCCAGAGAACCCCGAACCCACCACCTCCTGGCTACATGTTTGAACTGTTAACTGCTCAGCCAAGAGCGGCCGATCAACAGTGTGATCAACTCGCTTTTACATAGGATTTAGCACCGCTTATCCTTCAATCATGGGATCCACTTTATTGCTTGAGGAGTCAGTCAACACGTGTGACCACGTGATATGGACGCCGTTATTGAAGGATGAGCGGCGCTACATCCTGTCTAATTGCGAGTTAATCGCACTGCTGATCAGCCACTCGTGGCCAAACGGTTCAGAGCCAGCAGGTCGCGGGTTCGAGATTTTCTGGAGCTTCGTGAGATGTGCACTACTGGTTATTCCCATTAAGGATGAAACAAATGTACAGTGCTTCCCGCCCTTTTAGCACAGATTGGCTTCACATGCAGGACGAAATCTTTACCAAAAATTCCCAAATATTCTCACACTACTAACAAACCGTTCTATCTTTACGATTTCAGATCCCCGTCAGTCACCTGGGTTGAGGACATACCTCTTTAGGGATGTGAATTCAGGTTTAATTCTGCGCCTGCATCAGGCTTTCCAGTAGACTTTGGGGTGAACGCATGAACGTATATAACCCTATGTTGAAAGTGAGTAATCAAAACTGATTGGCTATTTGTTCTCCATCTCATTCTCTTAATCGTTTGAATTATCTCACTCCAATATGTCTTGCACAACGTCGAACACCATCTGATCGGATTGAAGATCACTTTATATCACTAATTATCATGAAGAGTGGCTTAGGCGAGAGCGAATTTTCTAGTTTGCAACCAGTCTACTGACGACTCAACAAGACGCAAATTCCCGTTGTTTACTTTGGATTACTCAACACCTCACAGCACCTCTACACCGAAACTCTTGTTTGCAGGAATTCATCCATCTGAAGTAAGATACGATTTAACGATTTGGTCGTAACAGCAGCGTGGCTTTCTACTTTAACTAACGACGTTAAGGACTATTGAATAAAATAAAAACACCCAAAAATTTAACGCAATTCTGACCAGCAGCTGAAACCAGTTGAATTTTCAGAACCGATTACTTTTTTCATTGAGATGTCTTTCGCGTGAGTTTTGAATTTTCTCTGGCGAAACACTTTCAAGCCGTTTATCAAAACAGGCTCCATAATGTGAAGTAGCTTTTGCACTATCGCTATGAATAAAAATTTGATTTAGTGCATGCTTGAGGCGAAAAGCTTACCGGATTTATCAGTCGCATTTGCGACACACATCGAATAGCTTCAGTTCTAAAAAGTATATACTGAGTTAATCGAAGCGTAGCTGCTTGAGGAGTTGGACGCTGTTTCCGTAAGTGAATTTGGAATTGTGAAGGTAATGAGAAATATGAACTTCTTTTTACTATATTGCTACCGGCTGTGGACGAAAATGTGCCTTCCTTGGGTGGGTAAACAAATAGTCATCCAAGAAATATTGAGTCTCAAATTCATTACTGTTCATTCTACCGGATTCCCAGAGAATTTCGTACACAAAAATGTTCAGTACTTCCAAAGGACTCTTCATCAGCTTCTAGGCGTCAAATCTAGCACTAAAGATAATCTCCAAGGTTTGATTCTTATCAAAAGGTTGAAATCTCTCATTCTTTTTATCCACTGCATAAGTGTCGGCGGAACTCAGTTACAGGATGCTGTCATTTCTTTTGGTCTCTTCAACCGCAAAATGTAAAATATACACAGCCCATGCAAAAGTGCATCTTAAACAGAGTTGAGAGTTTTATGCGTAAATAACAGTCTAATTGGCTTCCGTGGCCCTCAGCAACTGATATTGTTCTAAATATAGTCGTCCGCTTATTCGAACTTGTTGCTAACGCCCTCATTTTATTAGCAGGCCTCTTTCAATTTTGCGGACTGAAAGGTTAAAAAGAATGTAAATATTTCGTAACCTGGTTTCTATAAGTTAGCCACAACGAATCCATTGTTTTAAATTCGAATAAGCATCACACGCAGAAAGCTGTTTAGATTCCACTCTGCAACGGACTGTGAGTAACAGAGTGGTGCAGATCTTCAGAGCGGAGATGAGTGAGATTCATGATAATTGCCGACCAGTATTCAGACAACCAAATGTAAGAACCTCTGAAGTCCATGAAAAATCTGACGATCATCTGCGTTTCCAACTTGTCTGACTTCATAAAAAAATTATAAAAACTCCACGAGCTATGGCTATAAAAGTTACGAACCTCTGTTTGGCGCTGCGTCACTAAAATGCATAAATCAAGTGTGTCTCGGTGAGTTTCAGGTTTTATTTCATTATTTAGCGCTTTTGAGCTAAATTACTCGCCAACCATTCAGACCACTTCAACTCCCTGAATGAGTCATTCTACACCACTGTTTACAATGACAGGCGCAATCAAAAACATCCGAAATTGGCAGGTAAACCATTAGTGATGACAAACAGGTTTGATCATCGGTATCAACACCACCACCATCAACACCTCAAAATGATTAGGGCAAGCATGTTCTACTGAAGTCATCCTTCGTGTGTCAACGCACCGTATCAACAATTATTCACTACGTGGGTCAACCAATCACTTCCTGCTGGCTCACTCATCTTGCTGCCAAAGCACTTTGCTTTGATGTTCTTCCATGTACCGCGAATGATCAAAAGGCCCAACCACAAGCGAACCACTCCTACTGTATGTCTGAAACATGATGGTTTAGAAAATGCACAGAAGGTTCACTGTTTCCAAGACGTCTGCGGGCTCGTATCCCACGTGCATTATTGGACAACTTTTGCTGATAAGACATGGCCAATTTATCCGTTGTTTTCAAATGTGTCACGCATAAAATTACGGTATAGGCATTTGTTCGCAAATGAGAAAACAAATGCAGACTTTTAGATCAGCTGGAGACTCTT
>SJOL01007428.1:218978-235714 GCA_004794785.1 Opisthorchis felineus | reverse complement strand
TGTATTTCTCCAGCCAAAGAAGATATGGGAAAAGAACTCATTTACAAACCAGTATTATAGCTCAGAAATGGCCATGGGATGTGACAGTGGAACAATGAATCCACAAGAGTAAAACAAAACGCCAAATTTCCGAAAATGAGAACAGGTAGCCCTCTCAAGCTGACACGATAACGGGAAGTTCAAAGGAGTTCGATCAAAACAGTTCAAGTATGCCAAGACAACCTAATGTTTTAAGATATGATGACCCCTGTGTCCAGAATAAACAGTGAAAAACCGGATGTAGGTGTGTAACTAGGGTTATTAGAAAAGAATGCAGTCCAGAAAGTTATAAAAACCATCGGTTTAGCGAGTAAGATAGACCTACACAAGCCTGATTAGGAATTGGTTGTTCCATTTACCAACGAGAATTTGTTGAACAGACTTCAGATGGCAATGTCACTGGATTTTGCTTAATCCAGAAACGGTAAACGCAAAATCTTAGTACTTCTGTTGCGTGCAGAAGAAACCAATTGCACATGAAATATGATGGCAATGTGGAGCGCTTTTAGTGTTGCCTAACTTGGGTATTTTTAGCTCTCTGCCGAACACCGGCCTCGAGAGCATCAAAATTTTAAACCGTTGTAAATGCTGGGCGGGCAACTGAGTGGACCTTCTGAGGCCCGCTTCTTAATCGCCATAATTATCTTGTCTACCCTTTAACAGGTAACAGTTTTCTTTAGTGGAGAACATATTGAGCGACCCCGTCACTGTTTAGCACGTGTTTTAAGCAACATGACACAAACTATGTGTCATGTTACCCGTTTCTACTTGTTGACATTATAATATAGGTGTTATTTTTTGCTGGAACTACGAAAAATCGTTGGATGGACCCAAGGGCAAGGTCTGACTTGAGCCTACCTAGTTGAATGCCGTTTGTATAAGACTCACACCCAGTAGCGCAAGGCTGATCTCCAACTCTCATAGCGTTACTGTCTCCCAGAAATTTGCAGACGCTTACCTCAATAGAACAATGAGTTTAGGCATTTAGCTGAACTTTAATTCCTAGATCCTACGCCGAATTTGCCCTTGAATTTCCTTTTCTTTTTGCAGAACCCTATCAGGTTTAATATAAATGGTGTGACATGACGAAACAGGCTGTAGGAGACATAAAAATAACAAGTGATGGTTCAAGAAGGGGCTTTGTCTCCGAAAAAAAGAGTATTGAAAAATAAACTTCAGAAATTCTGAAAAAGCATCTGTGAAAAAAGCACTCTCTTTAGTGATTGGTGTGAGGGAGTGAGTGGCACGTTCGAATTGGCCCTAACAGTACAGTTCGCAAGAAGTTTCAGTGATTTTCTTTCAAGTCAGACCTTGATGAATAAGTTAAAATGCAGTACATAAAGTGCCGAATGAGCCTCGCTTGGGTGCAGGAAAGATACAGGCGTTACTTCCCCACACAAGAACAAACTGGGCGTTGACCTTTGTAGGGAATTTCGAAAACGTTGGCTGGTTCACTTATATTAACTTCTGAGATCTAGCACAACCTTCCCAAGTTAGCAACCTCTGCGCCAAAGAAATTGTCACGAAAACCATTTCTATGTTTCTATCTGGCTCCGGTGTTACTGTTATAAGCAGAAGGGTTTGAATTCTATGACCAGAAGGCTGAAGCAGCTTGCAGAGAAGTTGAAGCAAACATCTGTGTGTTAGCATCATTTTCCGGAAACATCATTCGTGCGTTCTGCTTAGACCAAACCTCATCTGGGAGTGTATCAGGATTCAATTATCCAAACCTTATACTTCTAACGCTCGCACCAAACGAACTTCCCCTAGGATACTGATTCTACTACCGTGACAGATAGAACGTCAGTTTCCATGAGTCATATTCACTTCGCTGGTTGACAGTCTGCGACAGAAAAAGTCTGCTGGATGTTTAAACTGTACTTGCGCCGAGATGACACTATTACAAGTAACTCATGAAAACGTTTTTCTTTCAACATTTTGCAGCCTGCTGTTTACTTCGCCTTCCTTGGTGTGGCGAAGGTTTCGATTGGTACCGTCAAACTCTCAGCAATAGAAAACGATAACTAAAGGACTCATATAATCGCGGTTTATGTGTCATAAATGACTCCAAAAGAGACTGGATTAAACGGGAGTCACTTCAAGAGTGTAGACAGGAGATCGGCTGCAAATTCGCAAAACTAAATTTTAAAGACTGGCAGCATGGCCTGTCCTGGAAGCCTTGCATTAGAAGACGTGAATCCAAAAATGGTATCTTAGGATTTTTCACATACTTGTTCAAGGAAATGGGGATGTGTAAACTGAAGCAGCAAAATCGAGTCAAGTACTAATTTGCACAATGTAATAGTTGGTTCGAATAAGCTCTGCTGGGTGTTTAAGACTACATTTTTTATCCCTTGGACACATTTCTTAGGGTGGATCATTTTAGATTTTCTTCATTTCGGTATTAAATGCTGTATTGACTCAATCGACACCTAAGTAAGTTGAGCATCCCACCTCTTAGAATGCCTAAGAAGGTTGAAGAAAACAACCAGCGTAAAAATCTGAATGATAGGCTGTAAAATCTAGCGAACTTTTCTTCTGTGTTCTATGTTCGCTGCCGTCATCTGCAAAGATGTGCCGAAAATTTCAAAATTTCTAGTGTAGGCGTCGAGCACTCGATTATAGGTTTTCATATTTGGTTTCCCTTGTTACAACCAGCATTTTATTCTGTTGAGATCCATTCTCCCTATTAGGGCCTTAAAGATCCACAGCTAGTGTAGTACCGCATTGCTGAACATCCTGTCTCCATCCGAATAGTTTGCCACTGAACACAGGGCCAGTCCTTTTGCCAGGTCGATCGCTCGCGGTCACCCACGTGCGTAATGAGAGGCTGGCCACTACTCCCCATTATCCAAGGACCAATTGTGCTACCTTTGTACAGTGACTGCCTTTGTCGTTTTTAAAACATACGAATGAATAGATATCCAAAATGATGGATGTATGTGAGCTTATTCTTCGAGAGGCAAACTAAAAATTCTCATAGTCAAAGTCGCACACCTTGGTACATACCCGAATGCACACATACATACACATGTCAATGAAGTCAGCGTACTTCAGTTCACCTGTTAATCGGTCATAGCAGTCGACGTTACCTTCCTAGGCAGACTGTACTGGTTAGCAGCATGAATAAAGTGCACTCGGTAACCTGTCCTTACCAACAATAAACATTGCACTAGCGAGTTAGCAAAATCTGCACAGTCATAAGTTGGAATGAATAACAGGGACATAGGATAGACAAAGTCGACAACTAGCTACGCAGTGCCAATTGGAGGTCTCATTAGTTCGAATTTCTTGTCCGACTCAGTGGGCTGCTTTCCATTCCGTCGAGACCTTTAATAACACGCACTTGTGTTATACAAAAACCTCCATAAATGCAGGCCATCACTTACTAATAACGTTTCTATTGCTAGATATCAGCTTGTGTACCTGGAATTTTGTATTGATGCGACAATCATGATACAGCAATTTGTGAATTCATTTGTGTTCTGCAGCCCTTGTGTTTTTCGTTTTGCTGAAAACAACGGATTCTAAGCGATCATAATTATTACTGCAGCAAAAGCAACATGCCAAGTGCACCACACGCTTATGAAACCGAACTAGTGCACACACAGAAGGTAATCTCTCCACGTCACCTCTTGCAAGTTGAGCTCAACGATGCAGACAAGCAGTGTGCACATCGAAGAGAATCACAAATGTCGTATACTTCATAATTCTCGAGAAAGAACTGAACCATAAATTTTTTTATGCTTTGGTTATTGAGCAGCAGCGTCAGAAAACTCTATTGGAGCTAGAAATACACAATTATGGAAGTAGTGTTTTCGACTCAATCAAACTCGGGCAATCTAACTTCTGGTTTTTCCATTTTCTAGGTTGTTGATGATCATTCGGATCTTATCACTGCAAAACCCCTTAGCTTTGCTGGAATAAATTATTTGCTACAAAAGATAGTGGAGTCTGTCTGTTCCATATACTTAGGCAACCAAGACACTTACAGCTTTGTTATCGAAGGTTTGCATCTGCCTGAAATGCCTACCTTCCAGAAAAATGGCCCACCACTGTAATAAAGTACGCCATAAACTCTCCTTTGTGCCACACCAGCTGGTCGAATAATTTCATTTCATATTTCAGAACTATATACTGTTATGCGTTACTTGTATATCACAGAAAAACTAGCTTTTGGAAAGTGTAAAGCAAGCGGTTTATTACACCCGTGTAGCTGTAGTCTAGTGCAGCCAGCATTTGTGTTTTCTGTTCAGATGAAAGATAAAAGCTTGCTGCCTCCCAAAATAAAAAAGTACATGGTGAACGATTCTGCTTTCTTACTAGGTGGTCGAATTCTGTTGGATACACTGCGTTGATACAAAAACTGTGCGTTAACTACCGATTCATCTTTTGCATTTAAAATATCTGATTTGTTGGCGCCACCAATACTTGTTGTGTGGCTTTCTGGGAACCACTGTTGTTCCTGTTCCGTGTGTCCTGGAATCCTGACGAATCTCACATAAGCTTTTCTGACAAAACACCACGGAAAACTGTTAAAGTATCCATGGGTAAGGCCTCTTTACCCCTACGCTTTCTAGGTAAGGAATTTAAAGAACAAGAAGTGGTCTTGTCTAAAGCTTTGGAATGATATTGCGAGTCTGCAGTTAGTGTCGTTAGAAGCATTTTCATTTTGACACAGATACCTCTATATCATCACTGACGTCACGAAATTCAAAGAGCAGGTAAAACTGAAATTCAACCATTAGGTTAAAAAATTTTTGACGTGGTATTTGGAGGTCTTTGTAGTATCTGTGTGGCTAACTGACCACGGTTCGTCCGTCTCTTCCAGAACTTAGTATGCCTTGTCGTGAGTTTCTACCACCACTGCATTTGTCGGAGGAGGGAACAACTTGAATAACGCAGCATATGGAAGAGTCTACGCAAATGTGTGAGAGTGAAGCCGAAAAAATCTTTTGGTCAGAGAAACCGCAGTTCTGTTTTAAGCTAATCATATGAAGAGCGAAAGCTAACTGAGGTTTTGCTTGGGCTTGAGTGAATACTCGGGAACCTATCAGTACTGATCGCTTCAAGTGATTCGAGAGAAAATGCTTAACCAAACAAAGTAGCTGCCTTACCTTGTAACTCCTCATACTTTGCATACCTATACAGCCAAAGTACTACCGTCTGAAAAACCGAGGAGTAGGAATAGATAAATGTGACTTTTTACCAAAGTGTGAGCTAACCGTTCAGCTAAATCATAGTATTCAATGAAGCACATTCTACATAGTACTGAGAGTGAAGGAAGTAGTTGAGGCCCGCCGACCATAGGCTAAGGGACGAAAAGCAACTTAGATGCCTTCTACCGAAAATAAATTTCAAGGTACAACCGTATGTACTTCTACTGATTCCTAAACTGAAAATGCCGCTCAGATCCATCCTAGCAATGAACAACCTCGGTACCACAAACGCGTTCACAATAGGATGGCCTGAGTGAAAGTTATCAAGCAGATATTAATCCCACACTCAATTCCTGGTAACTCACTATTCGCCAAAAAACAACCACTAAAACCCAGTAAGTAATACCGGCTTTTATCGTCATTACTTGTTATTGCTATCAAAACTTGATGAGACATCACCAGTGAATCTATTTGAACCTTTCTGGGTGCTTTCATCCACTGGCGTGTAACTGGCAATTCTGGAAGGCCGTTTGTAGAAAACCTATGTGCATAAGGTAGACTTCATCAGTTTTAGAGCAATTAACACTAAACAAGCTAAAAAAAACAGGCTGCGTTAGGTATTTCGGGTATTTTTGAAGGTTCAGAGCAATGTGTTCATGTTTCTTAATTAAGCGTATCTTCCAAGTGGTCATTCCAGGCTGTTCGGGAAAGTGGAGAAGGTTCATTAGAAGAATTCATTTGTCAACTAGTTTCAAAAGCAGTTTGTTCAGTTTTACGAGTCACACATTCGAAATATTATTTCACATACTCTAAAAACTGACAGGCAGACCGAAGCGTACGTTCAATCAAACAGGAGTTTTCACTCATAATTTACACGCTTCGCCATCCATGCGCCTGCCAGATACCTATCTCCGGACAATCCGACTGCAATTTACAAAGTAACGTGCGGTTGCGGGTCCGGCCTGGTGGATAGTGGAACCAAACCTTATCTAAAGGCCGAATTTCCTGTTTATACGACATATTCTCGACACCGAACAGGATCACAATTTAGAAATTCATTCAAAGCGTCGTTCTTAACTACAATTCGTGGTTATCAAAGTTTGCTGAAGCTACCAACATTACCCGCGAATAATCCACGTTGTGTGTTCAAGAGACCAGTTGTAATGTGGTAACTCCCTGGACTCAGTTGATTGTAGCTGAGTAGAACGTGCATGTAGGTGCCGTGAATGCGAATCCCTTGGGACCTGTTTTCAAGGTGAGAGACTTTTGTTTATCTGAACAACGCGGAGCCTTTTTTACATTCTATGTTATTAGTTCGACAAAAAAGACGAATTACGCCTGCAATGCACTGCTCCAGTTACACCGTTATTTTTTTGAGTTTAACCAGTTCAGCCCAGCCTAACTTGAATACTACCTTCTAAGTAGAGCATGTTTACAAAAGGATGCATTGTTATGCAGCAACGAAAATAGGGACGCCTGTTTGGAGCTCGAAAAATATCGCAGCACTATGCGTCCCTTCATTCTACCCTCATCTGCACTGGTTCCAGTTGGAATTTCAAAAGCATAGTGTTCCCAAAGTAGTGCTGTGTGTGCATAATGGGCTAAGATATTGGCTGAGCTGTGTCCGGTCTACTCAAAAAGACATTACTGTGACAGGTTAATGCATAGGGCCTTTTCGCTATGGTTTCTCATGAAGAGTATTGCGGTACTTTTGGAGACTCGGAAGTATTTCTCTAGTCTTCAGGAATTTGTTACCTGAAAGAGGGATTAAAATGGAACATAATTTCATGCATCTTAAACTATTTCCTTGATGGAGCCAGTTCCTCGAGCGAGGTTCGTCAGAGGAACAGTACCCTTATAATCGAAGTTCTACTGGCGGTCACTGACGTTACTGCTGCATCGTGCTTAAACTAAAAAACTGACCTCATTGTAAGCTTCCAAGTTGTTTTTAATTCTTCTTAGGTCTTTTGAATAAGTCTTTGCAGCAGGTAATGAATCTAACAAAAGCCGGAATTCCATGGAAATTATTTTCTCCAGTGTAAACTTGTAGACGTTCTTGATAGTCCCAACCTGCCTACAGTACATATGAAAGCGTATCTTCAAGCATCCTCCCCCAGTAAGTATTTTCAAACTCCGTAGACGAGAATAGTTAGAATGTGCAACAGGATCTTTCAGTACATCACTTCAACAATCCCAATTTGGTCGCGAATAGGTGGCCGGGTACTTATCTTAAACTTTTTCTTTCGGGTTCACAGAAAATTAGAGTTCACACTGCCCGGTCTCATTAAAAAATAACGATAACCTAAATTAACTCCATGTGCAGTCGTTGTAATATACATCCATTTGAACTGGCTGTATACAGCCAAAGTTCACGTTTTCACACCATAAGACATTGTTTGAACCCACATATATGTACGAAGATGAAAGGTTTTTCTAAGCGGATTTTCGACCTCTGCATTGGATTACTCTTCCAGATAATCACTAAGCAAACTGGTTCTCTGGCATATTTTATGACGTGATTCGCAAAACGTTTGAGTAGTCAGTTTCGCAAATATAAAAGCGAACCGAATACTAGGGTAAAATTTTTTGCTCGACCACTAAGTTTTGTAGTATGTCCCTCTAAGCATCCTCCATAGCAGCCGGATTTCTATTTGTAGGTTAATTGGTCCCTGACGGTGACAAAACCAGACCATGTACTGTCTTCCAAGCGATGGTTACTTGTTCAACGGGCACGCAAAGTAACATATGACTCAACAGTGAAATCTGTCACCCATGTATCCTGTTTCTCAGCTCGTAAAACACACGTGAAGGCGACGCGTTCAGCCGTTGTGTGTTACAACCCAGTGGATGCGCGCCGACAATTACAACTGTTAACAACTGTGCCCAGTTTCTTCTTGTCGCGGACATGGATACTAAAGCGAAAGCGTTCCATTTGTCGCCAACACAATCTGTGGCTAGCAACCATATCAAAAAATAATTTAGAAGTGACTTAACTGTTTTATTTGTTTCGGATATCATGGGATGAAATTTGATGGCTAATTCTGGGAGCGTGACTTTGTGTTCGTACACATAACTGAAATCATAGATTACACAACGGATCAGAACTAATTAAAAAATCTCTTTTTTCACACCCCAAACTGGTGGTTCCCACAATTCTGAAAAAAAGTCGATTTACTCTACCAGGCACTTGAAAATAGACTTCAGTTCAAGTAGCGATGATCATTTATTGTAAGGTGAAATGTGCTGTGCTTTATTTTGGGACTAAAAGAGTTTCGAGTTTTTCCATCTTTCTCGCAAGTAATTGAGTGAAATTTGCTTTGTGGCGGTGAGTGTTTCCGACAGGCAAAGTCAAGTGGCATTTGCTTTGAAGGAAAAGCAATTTGAAACAAAATGTACAGTCACGCCCAGAATTAGGAAGCTATCTACCTAAAGCTGCAACCGGAGTTACTGTGACTGAAACTGGGCGTGCCACAATTGTGACGACCTGTGAGTGGCGTTTTAAGGAAATGGTATGCAAGACTACAAACTTTACATCCGTCCTATTTTGGTCAGTACAAGATGAGATACTTGGAAGAATGTTGGAATAGCTTTGTAAATTCTGTAGACGTCTGGTTTTCTAAAAATTTTGGATGAATCTTGGGTAAGTTGTCACAGCACAACTTGTAATGATAAACCAGTTTAGGATTCTGGGTTCTAAGATTACCAGTGTTTACCCACAAATTTCTATACGGAACCGGTACAAGTGTTTACTTGATGAATTGTCCTGAAAACTAAATATTGGTTTTTCCCTGCTGCCATTAGTGTTCCCAGTCATCATCATCATCATGAGACAGCAACATCAGTGTTGACCGTGGTGTTTAGTGCCGTACAACCATAAAGTTCGCCTAATTATATTTAAATCCTTAGAATGAAAAGAAGATAAAAGAGCAATTAAGGGAGGGGACCTGGGTCTGGTCTATCGCAAGCATTCTGAGGTGCCTACACCTCCAAGCGCTCAATCAGAAATTTGGAAGAAACTGACAGCATGAACGCCACTGAAATTGTTCAGCCGCCCTTTCTTGCAATGTCTCCAGCCAAAGGCAGGAAGGGTCATGGGGACCTTATCCAAAAACACCCAAACTCTTCGTATTCTCTTTCACACCCTTCTACCAAATCATACGTTGTTCACCTCGCGGTTTCCGCTATTCTTAAGGAGGCACAGGGAACGACACGTTGCATGCGTAGTACATGTCCGAGCCACCGCAACTGATAGTGCTGGATACTTTCCCCGACTGAAGTACTTGCTACACAACCAGATGTCCTTTGTCAAATTACCTCGATACAAATTTGCTAACGCCCTCCGACACCAGCAAAGCTTCCGAGGCATCGGTGGTCTAAAACATGCGGACACCTCACATCATCTGCCCGTACATGCTTCGTTTCGCAATCATACAGTCCTTACTGTAACCCGGTACACGCGACCCTTAAGACGCAGTGATATGTCTTTTTGACGCCACAATTGACGCAAATTAGTAAACGCGATTCGAGCCCTTGAGATTCTTGCGCTGACTTCATCAGGCACATTTCCGTCAGCGCTAATACAACTACGGATGTATGTAGAATTTGCCACAACCTCCGGTGGTTCTTCTTGAATTTTAAGGAGTACGTCTGGAGACTGTCGGTCTAATGAAGTATTCTAACTGGAAGTTTCTTCTTTTGATGAATATCTCAGTTTAATATGGTTTTATAGAAAATTTAAAATCAATACACAACGTGGAATCAAATGTTATAATCCGGCTTTTCGGTACCAACTTCTTACACTATGTTTAAACTAAGGCCTTATGTGGTTTCGCCCATCCACCGTGCATCTGGTTGAGATACGTTGACGTCATATATGTGGTCATATCAGCCACACAACCACAAGCCTCCTGAAATTCCCGAAAGAACAATGCAATAGTATAAAATCCATGATAGAAACTAAGAATAAACGGAGCGCTATAAATTTTATCGGACTGTAAGCAATCTGTTAACACCAGCCATTCGTTCTCATAGGAGATCCACCAAGAAACTACACATTCATACAGGTATTTTCATTATGAGTCTACGCCTCCATACTACGTCAAAAGCACAGTTGTCCGGTCGTTGACAAATTGTGTCGGTAAACTATGCTCGAATGAGTCTACGCGAGCAGATGAACTAAAACTACCCAGTAGTATCTTACTGCAAAATAAATACCCTATAGGGTTCATTGTCCAAAGAATGGAAAGAAGGCTCCTCGGAATGACGAGACAGGGAGACGAAAGCGGGGTTGTCACCGTGGGAATATCCTATGGAAATGGCATTTCAGACGCCATTCGAAAGAAACTTTTGATTATGTTATTAAAACATGCTTCCGAATTGATAACACCTTACAGCAACACCTCGTAAGCGCTAAGGAACGTATCGAACCGAAACGCCGCATAAATTGTTTCCACCAAATTCGCTGTGCAACTACCTATGGCAAACAGCCAGACAACTTCATGTGCGAATCACAGAACAAAAACGGCACGAGGGTTTTCCTCCATGAAACCTAATTGAGTTTAAAAATCTTGAACGGGACTCAGCCACTTCACTCCACGCACTTGAGTCGTGCCATCAAATTAGCTTCGATGGCACGCGTATACTCCAGTCAGCATTCAAGTCACACGCGGAACCGGTGTGGGCCGAGGAACTAGAGATCACCACAGCAGAAATGTGTCAACCATAGTGATGAAGCCAACACCCAGTCCTTCTGGCTTGGACTTACTGCACACCTTAGCAGGCATAGTACCCGGAGGTCTAGCAGGAACCTCAACAATTATGCATCAAAGCAGGCACAACCACAAAGGGAGGCACAACCCAGCTAAAGTACCCACACAGTCACGCGTACACGCACGCAGAGCTAGCACACATCTACGTACGCCGGTCACACCTGACTGCCAACTGATCACAGGAACAGGAAGACACGATAGCGGAGCCTATTAACGCTGCACTTGGCTTGTATTCATTTGGTTTAGAAATCCTTGAAAAATTTTGCCCACGGTAACCGAAACGTCAGATTCTACATCTTATTTTAGTGCGCTGTTTTGAAGTTATACTTTCCATATTACACATCACATGGCATTCAGTCTGCTTAACATGATCCGATTCCAGTTTGGTCAGAAACACCATAGTGTGGTTTCAATACATTAAAGCCACTTTTGCATACAAAAAGCCTGTAGTTTTGAAAACGATGCAGTAAGGCAGGAAGATGTATCTGCATCACTTTCAAGCATCACTCTTTCTAAAGCAACTATACTGGCATTTTGCACCACGGCAAAATGTACGCACTTTTGAACCCTTAAGGTCTAACACCTGCATATTTTCAAATGAATTTTTCTTCTCTCAGTGAGGTGAGCCTAAACTGAACAGCCTAACCTAAACATTGAGGGGTAAGTTATTGGATAAAATAACCGAGTGCATTCCCCGATCTCTGTTCAAGCTAAACCAAAAATCACTCAGACGTAAGCATATTCATGTTTTTAGGTGCAAGAGTTTGGGGTGAGTTTTCAAGGTGTTGGACAAGTACTTGCTTTGTACGTCAAAGACTTGTAGTTCATACACGACACGACAAATCATGCGGTTGAATAGTAAAAGATAGCACTTTTTAGGTGACTCATACTCTGAACGATATTAGGAAAGTTTTCTATTAACACGCGTAAACAAACGCCCCTCCAGCGCGGGCCCTTTCTTTTTTACATTGTTTGTAAACTACGATCAAAGGTTTTTTCGTAGAAGCTTCCAACAATTCACGACTAGCGCACCTTTTGCGAAACCATCAAATTCATTTAGAATGTACTTTTCAAGGTTATTGTGAGTAACTCGTCGCTTACAAAAGCGCCTTGCAAACAAATGCTCGGATGCCGTTCAACCACGACGGCTAATTTAACGAATGTCACACTAAAAGCTTAACCATCGTAATGTACTTTTTATATGTCAGTTGACCTTCCGGTTCGTTGAATATGTTAACTGCCTAAACTCTGTCAACGTCAGCGAACAAAAATTTGGCTACCAGAAATAGCATAAAAATCTCAGAATTACTGGTAACAATGGAGACCTTCATTACATTGTTACACCGGTTTATTCTTCTTATGAAATTCAAGGTACATGTTCTTCAGTAAGGAATATCGTTTGAGACGTTTGAAAAGTGAGCAAAAATTACATCTGTCCGTCACAGTGGCGTACAAAATTAGACGATCAGCATATTTCCTGGACGCAGAAGCCCACATAAAGTATTTTACCTATCCAGTATTTGCACCAAGTGAAGATAGTTGGAGTTGAAGTTGAAGTCTTCGGATTGTGTGTTTTGCTTCAACTTGTTGAGCCTCCGCTTCCAACAACCTGGGGATAAACCAAAACAATTGTTGTACATGAATATCCCCGAGAATGTCTGTAATTGGAAAATTTCAAAACCGATAACCAACGCTCGTATTTACTGCTTAGTGAAAATAACCTGTCTCCAAATGACCGGTTAAAATTCGTTTCTGAATAAAACATTGATTGTTCATTCAAGTGCCAGATTTTCTCTATGAGAGCGCGCAACTCTCGGATGGCGTGACTCAGTCCGAGTTATGAGAACCCTGAAATTGTACGGTTCACCGTCGTTAACAGGCAAAGTATGTGGCGTAGCAATTTTCACTATCGAAAAATGCGAAGTGTCAGGTGTACTCTGAATGAGATTCAAGCAAGCTTTTAAAAGGAACTAATAAAATAACTAAACACGCACTCATGGAATACTGTTTCTACTGCTTCGTAAAACCAGTTCTTACTTTGAACCTTCCCGAAGGAAACCAGACGACTGTGTTCCGACATTGAGTGCCATCTTACAGGTTCCTTTGATACGGAACAGCCACAGACATAAGTGCGCTTTTGGCACAGCAAATTTTCACTCTTGTCAGACTTGCATCAAACTGTCATGATGGATAACCAGTTTCTGGGAACTAAGCTATGACTACAATGCAAGAGAGTTTGCATGATGTCGGTGATGAACCTTATACGCACTGTGTTGACGTGAGGTATGATTAATTGGTTGCTATACCTCAAGACGATTTGCATTTGGCTTTACTAGCCACGCTACGAAAATGTCAGAAACGAGACATTGGCTATGCTAAGCAAACTTTGGTGAAAGTTGAGTTCAAGGAAAGACTGCTGTGAATCCTTCAGGTGTTACCTAGATGATACCATTCCGTGTCCATGGGGTGATTGTTTTGTGTTGGATTGAAATATACAGAATGTCAGTTCTCCTTGTGTTTCCTTCTCAAGGTTTGAGGCGCCTGTGTTGACATCCCTCACATTCCTCCCCCTATGTACAGTTTTATCGTGGAATAAACTAGTTCTTTCAAATTTCCCTTGCTTGGTTTTGTTTTCGACGATTTCTTGATTGAAACTCCACTTCAGACTTTTTTTTCCAGGTGCAGCACACAGACTCAGTCTACAGGTGGGTTCCTGAGAACCATCTAGCATATCTGAGTAGCGTTGATCACATGTTCTAACCCTACTTGAAGGCACTGCTTCGGAGGCACGGACGGGCAAAGACACAGAGCTTTCGAAAACTGTCTGCTCGCAGCGGCCACGTCTCTGATCCATAAAAAGGGGACAATGGTACCGCAGCATGCACATTCTGCCAGTGGCAACCGCACTGATGTCTCGTCAGCGCCACACATATCAAAGTTTAGGAAAATTGTCCTGGCCTTTCTAATTTTGGAGATGATTTCCTTTTTCACCAGTCTACTAGTACTTAAGCAGCTGCCCGGAGTAATCAACTTTTGTGCTACGTCGATCGGTTTATCTGCATGGGGTTTGGGTTTGATTTAACTCCGACTTTACACACTTCAGGTGTAAATTGTCTGCCGACTCTTGTGGCACAAATATTTGTGTTATCCTAAAGCGTCTGATCCGAAGTGTGCGACAACGTCAGCGTGAGCAGAGTATATCAACAAACGTCTCAGAAGCAATTTGAAGCAATTTGAAAAACCAAACAGCATGTCAATTACAACATCATGGAGGTAACGTGGAAGAGTGCACCCTTGTCCGACACCACTATATGTGGTGAACTCAAGAGACAGTTTACTGTAGACACCTAAGTGTTGATGAGGGAGGCATACAAAGCCTTTATAAGAGATAAAAATTTAGAAGGAACACCCTGCGTCTTCAGACAGTGTCATAGTTTTTGACAATCACCAAAGTCAAAACACCTTTTAGATCAAGAAAAACTATCAGCGTTAGTAACCGAAAGCAGAGGCACAGTTTTAGCACCTATTCAAAAGTAGGAATATGACTGATTCAAACCGCTCAGGACGAAACCGAGTTTGGTTCTCGAGAATACCACTCCGTGGGTGGCGAATCAATCTGCACGGAATAATAACATGAATCATCTTTATATCCACGTGTTTTTGTGCGGGGTTTTTACAAAGTTTTCAACTAGAGGAGTCACCGTCGGGATGCCCTATTTTGTAGGTTCTGTCTTCAGTGCAGATATTCTGGCCACCAAAACGGTATTTCTCTTGACTTTGTCTGCCTACCTGGGCATTCATATCATCCCACAGCAGAAAGATAGTTGTACTTCTTGCTTATCGAAGCAAGTGTGGCAAACCTCAAACAAGGGGACTATTTAGAGTTCAGATATAATAAAATATGATAATGCAATAAAGTTGGTACAAGTAAGTATGGAATAGGAACATAGGATGAACGATATATATTGTTCACCCTTGCATTAAATAAACGGTCGAAAGTACGCTGAGTTACCTTCGCCTCAAATCTTTTCCCTCCTTACGCAGTTTATTTGTGTGTTTTTCAGCTGCCTCTTCAATCTTTTTTCGGAAAGACTTCAGATCAATTCTATATTTGCGACGTAGTTCTTGTAAGTTTTTTTCATAGTTTTTCTTCAGTTCAAATATGAATGCCTCATGTTTGCGATCCTCCGCTGTCCTGCTAGCTTGATAACATGATAGTTGTTCGTGCATATGGAAGGCAATGTCGATGAGAGCGAGTGAAAAGTTTTCATCCATGCATTGGGTTTTGTGTTCAAATCCAGGAATCAACGGTTTTCGTTTTATTGTGAAGTCACCTTCTGGTTTTTGTGCAACTGTTTGAACAGCCTGATTACTAGTTTGCCGGCAGTCGTCTACAATTTTTGCACGATGTTGCTACACATTCATATATGAACAAACAAAAAGATAAATAAATAAATAAAGGCAACAGGTTCTAACTGTAACTGGGATTGCACCTGTACATCACAAACAAAAGAAAACCCGTCTCCTAATATGAGAACCCACGAGTGATTATGATAAATTGGATAGAATTTAATGATTTCATCTACCCATAACTTCATTCCAATGCATGTGTTGCTCATACCTGCATGTGTGAGACCACGCAAATATCGTGGTCTTCTGTTCATCCTCAGACATCTTTTGGGCAAAGAAATTTACTTGTTTCTGGTAGGTCTCTCATTTTAAGGATACAAGTCTATATGTCTTTAAAATCTGTCGGTACCAGTCATTCAGCTATGAACTATCTACCAGGAGTATCTTGGCCGGGAAGTTGCAGCTTTTTTCAGAAAGAGAGGGAACCAAGGAACCAATAATTTGGCGTTGGATGGGATGGATCAATGGAGTGCTTTTTTTATTTTCAAGACGATAATTGAGGTGTACTGTATACAATTAAGTATAGAGAACGGTGCTGATTTGGGCTTTTCCTGTCCTGGAGCAATGTCCCATCTAAGGGTGATGAGGTTTCTCTAAAAGAACAAAATTGAACAAACGAAGTTTAGATTGCAGTAATGAAGTGGCGGGCGTTAAGTTAGTCTTTAATTCCACGCAGGTTTTGGTTGGGTTCTTCTAATCAGAGCTTTGAGACTATGTCTGAGCCCCAAAGTAAACACTATTAAGATACAAGCAGGTTCGCGGTTACGAGGAATGCAATTAGAAAGCGTGTGTTCGGCTGTGCAACGGGAACTTCTACTGAAGAATGTGTCCAGCACCAGAAACTGCGTTGTTTGGGACATATGTTGCGTATGCCAAACCATCGTTTGCCGAAGACAGTGCTGTTTTCCGTGCCCAATTCAGAGTGACCGAAGTAGAGAGGTGGCCAACCCTTGACCTGGCAGAGGGGTATGAAAGAGACTACGAAACGTCTAGGTGATGTCGGTGCTACTAGCCTTCAGCATGGGGACCGGATGATCCCTAGTGCGCCTGGTTGGAGACGCTGCAAGATATGGTTGCTAATCAATTTCAATGGCGTTCTTGTTGTCAGTTTTTATCCAGATTGCCTGAATGAATACAGGCACCCCTAGATGTCTGCAGTAAGCTTGCATTAAATTCCTTTCCCGTCCAATTTAATTCTTTTCTTCACAATAAGGCTTTCAACTAAGTCATTGTAGTACGGCAAGGAATCATCAGTGTTTAACACTGATGGCATGCTGTCGATGACCATGATGATGATGATGATGGAATGCGGCATACTTTTGGACTGTTTAAAATTTCGCCCCGTTGTCACGTATCATGT
>SJOL01007428.1:175402-212188 GCA_004794785.1 Opisthorchis felineus | reverse complement strand
ATATTTGCGACGTAGTTCTTGTAAGTTTTTTTCATAGTTTTTCTTCAGTTCAAATATGAATGCCTCATGTTTGCGATCCTCCGCTGTCCTGTTAGCTTGATAACATGATAGTTGTTCGTGCATATGGAAGGCAATGTCGATGAGAGCGAGTGAAAACTTTTCATCCATGCATTGGGTTTTGTGTTCAAATCCAGGAATCAACGGTTTTCGTTTTATTGTGAAGTCACCTTCTGGTTTTTGTGCAACTGTTTGAACAGCCTGATTACTAGTTTGCCGGCAGTCGCCTACAATTTTTTCACGATGTTGCTACACATTCAGATATAAACAAACAAAAAGATAAATAAATAAATGGAGGCAACAGGTTCTAACTGTAACTGGGATTGCACCTGTACATCACAAACAAAAGGAAACCCGTCTCCTAATATGAGAACCCACGAGTGATTAGGATAAATTGGATAGAATTTAATGATTTCATCTACCCATAACTTCATTCCAATGCATGTGTTGCTCATACCTGCATGTGTGAGACCACGCAAATGTCGTGGTCTTCTGTTCATCCTCAGACATCTTTTGGGCAAAGAAATTTACTTGTTTCTGGTAGGTCTCTCATTTTAAGGATACAAGTCTATATGTCTTTAAAATCTGTCGGTACCAGTCATTCAGCTATGAACTATCTACCAGGAGTATCTTGGCCGGGAAGTTGCAGCTTTTTTCAGAAAGAGAGGGAACCAAGGAACCAATAATTTGGCGTTGGATGGGATGGATCAATGGAGTGCTTTTTTTATTTTCAAGACGATAATTGAGGCGTACTGTATACAATTAAGTATAGAGAACGGTGCTGATTTGGGCTTTTCCTGTCCTGGAGCAATGCCCCATCTAAGGGTGATGAGGTTTCTCTAAAAGAACAAAATTGAACAAACGAAGTTTAGATTGCAGTAATGAAGTGGCGGGCGTTAAGTTAGTCTTTAATTCCACGCAGGTTTTGGTTGGGTTCTTCTAATCAGAGCTTTGAGACTATGTCTGAGCCCCAAAGTAAACACTATTAAGATACAAGCAGGTTCGCGGTTACGAGGAATGCAATTAGAAAGCGTGTGTTCGGCTGTGCAACGGGAACTTCTACTGAAGAATGTGTCCAGCACCAGAAACTGCGTTGTTTGGGACATATGTTGCGTATGCCAAACCATCGTTTGCCGAAGACAGTGCTGTTTTCCGTGCCCAATTCAGAGTGACCGAAGTAGAGAGGTGGCCAACCCTTGACCTGGCAGAGGGGTATGAAAGAGTCTACGAAACGTCTAGGTGATGTCGGTGCTACTAGCCTTCAGCATGGGGACCGGATGATCCCTAGTGCGCCTGGTTGGAGACGCTGCAAGATATGGTTGCTAATCAATTTCAATGGCGTTCTTGTTGTCAGTTTTTATCCAGATTGCCTGAATGAATACAGGCACCCCTAGATGTCTGCAGTAAGCTTGCATTAAATTCCTTTCCCGTCCAATTTAATTCTTTTCTTCACAATAAGGCTTTCAACTAAGTCACTGTAGTACGGCAAGTAATCATTAGTGTTTAACACTGATGGCATGTTGTCGATGACCATGATGATGATGATGATGGAATGCGGCATACTTTTGGACTGTTTAAAATTTCGCCCCGTTGTCACGTATCATGTTTGCATTTGATGAGGAATCACCTTCGAATAATTGCTTTTTTTATCGGAATATTAATATGCAGGCAAATGCTTTGAGAGTTCACTATGGAACTGCGCTGCCCTGTGGCACACTGAGACAGTTCAAAATTCTTTCTTAGTTTTATTATTCTAATGGCCAATCTTTTAATGTGCCAACATGTGGTCTGATCCACCAGTTTCACCACAAACCTTTCTGACCCAGAAGATGGAATTCTGCTTATTCTTCCTGGTTTCATAGAATGCACCTCCCAATTGTACCTAACATTTATTCGTGCAGGTTTCCATTTTTGCCAGATTGAGACAAGGGTGGGTATGTTGATACAATCTACCCTGGCGACCTTTACGCATCTTGAGGAAGGAGGAGCGACATAAATACAAACTTATGAGCCAGTTTAACCACTTGGGCATTGTTGTGTAATGATGTGCCTCATGGTCCCTTGCCGAGATGATAGGTTAGGTGGGAACAACAAGACTGATGGTACTCAACGACGACATATTAGCATAGTTGGTGAACGCACTATGGGGAATTTCGAATGTACTAACTCAGCAAAATTTTCTTTTGAGTTGGATGCCTAGTTACTGAGCACACCTGCAGTTTCTTACTCTGGAATATGTACTACTGTGAAGGTTGAGTCATGTAAGACAGAAATCCCTATTTATCGATCTGATCAACAGTGCCGATAACCAGATAAAAGCAAAGTTAGAACTTGACAGAAATATTGGTTTAGGAAAGCTATATGATTTTTTTGTTCAAGGCACTACAAAGAATAATGAAGGCTCGTAATTTTCTCAGATAAACTTGGGTTTGTACACTTCAAAGCCTCGTAAATGTTGCACTCAGTTTAGGATGTCTACAATCGCATATATTAGCTCCACTCCACTGCTCCTCTCCCAGGTCACCAACAAACTGTGAGAAGTAATAACCAACTTTCATTTTTGTCATCTGTTATTTATTGATTATAAAAATCGTGCTTCTCAGTGAATTCCAATTAAAAACTCAGTGCTAGCTGGTTTAAAATCGTCCATTTAGCTCATGTTTAGCTCACCTTTTCCTTCTCCAGCTGCCGAAATGCACAATCCAACTTCTTTTTATAAAGTTGGTTTTCCTAAATAATATGATAGAATAGAGCTAAAGGCTCGCCTTACTTTTCGGAGTTTTGCTATTGCAATATCTTTCTGGTGTTTACGTTGGAGGCATTCTTCCCATTCATCTTGTGGCACTTGTAATCCAAGTTCTTCCCGGTCTGTAAAATTTTGGAAAACAAAAGCAACTCGTATGTGACTACTGTGCGCATAACTCACTTGGCAGGTACTCGCATGAAACTGCTGCAAACTGAATTCAGCATACAGGACCACCTACAGTTTTAACTGCCTGTATCAGTTGAGAAATGGTTGAATTATCAGAACCTGGATCGTACTTCTAACGTGTGCAACAGTCTACTAGATAGCATAACCCTGATGAGCCTCAATAAAAGGTAAAGCCCCATTTGGCCTACTTTATGAAGGTTAATTAAGTCTTCTCTAAAGTGAACGGTCAAGTTCGAAGGCTGAGCCTCTTGAAATACCAACGAATACCCACGACTATCCCAGGTGTATGGGAAGAACTTCGGGCACAAGCGCAGTATATGTTCAGAACTGTAGTGATCAGATAAGATAAACCAAAAATTCGGCAGTCTATGATGTAGTCCAACTAATTTCGCTCTTAAAACCATACCAGTCAACTGACTTTTTTCCCAATGTAGGAATTACCCCCTCTCGGTGTGATACTCTACACCGCTCACCTCGTTAAGCCGACCGATTTTGGTCAACCCCAAGAAATATTTGTTTGATACCTGTAGAATGAGAACATACTTTGACTTACAACTTCTTGATCGAAAGTGACCGGCATAACTGAATCTATCGATTGTAGTCCGCATTTGAACGAAAATTACTTGCAATATTATGTGCGTTTGAATTCAAGGACATACTCTAGATTACAAACGCTCTACATCATCTATTCCCCTAAACCAACCGCACCAACTGGCTTCCCGAAAAATGTTTTAATATATAACTTTCCGGAACAGTACAATTAAATAGCCGTCAGTTAATCGTGAGTGTTTACTGTGATTTGAATTTTGCCTGTTTCGCCTGAAAATTGGAGGCGGCTCATGCTGCCCTTACTGAAAACTTCGAATGTATCGGATGTTGTCTTTCAATCGAATATCTGGAAAAACAGCAAATTTTCAAAACCCAGTTCACCTCCTCATTTGGCGTGAAAGCCTAGCCTTAACTAGAATTGAGCGTCATAGTCACAATTTCTCACTGAGCCTTCGTTTTATTTATATTGGAAGCGTCGAGACGCAGTCTTCCAGACCACCTAGAAGTAGCAGTCTGTATTTATTTTCCGAAGATTCAAGTCAAAGACAACCATAGTAAATCAACTTAGAGTTACCTGACCAAACTATCTGTTGTCTAACAATAAGTAGAAATGTCATAATGCGTTACTTTTGCCGCCTTATTCGGTGCAAAGCAGACATACAGCGAGGGAAGATAACCAAACCCTTCTCAAACACAAATGAGTGATTCAGAGCAATTTTTTAAATATCCATGGCTGATCAGGTTGTAGCCAGCCAGTATATCCAACTGCTGAATGCATCATGTACTGTCGGTTGTTGTCTGCATCGGTTAGTCCCAAAAAATCGTCTAAATAGTCCTTGCTGGAAGGTAGGCAAGATTTCTTTTTAAATACACAAGAAATAGCAGGTTAAAAGCCAATTAAGATGCCATATTTCTGTGTAGGTTGTTGTCACGACATATGAGAGGATCGCCTTTTAACAAAAACATTCAAAACCAACCAGTTCGGACCAAAGTCGACTCTCTCGTTACCACAAGATTGCAGAATTCATCATGAGCTAGTTTTAGTTCCGTCTGCAGCTCCAAAGCCCGATCTTCATAAAGTCCAAAAAGATCCTGAAAACAGACAATAAGGGACAATGAGACTAGGTCAATAATTGGGTTATGGTTTGGACGTTTGGAAGCATTAAACTTGTTTGACTAAAATCGGGTGCCAGTAGTTAGCTTGCACTATCAACTAAGACTAGTATCACAATCTTCTCACTATCTTTAAGGGTGTTCATGAGTCACTTTGTCCCTCTACCTGGGAGGTCTTCCTTTACAGTCAGTCAACATCAGAACAAGTAAAGTTAACTTCAGTGGCGGGATGACTGACATCGTGTTCTCCAATCCCAGGAGGTTATCGCACCACTGACCAGTCACTCCAAATGGAGTTGTATGGTACAATTACTCCCAAGGAAGTTGTGGATTCAACTCGCTTCAGGAAATCGTGTGTCACATTTATAATTTCCCCCAAAGGTAAAGCAGATGTACAGGTTTGCTTGACTTTCAAACACCAGTTTACTCCTTATGCAACAAGAAAATCTAAATTTGTACCAGAGTTCCGATAAAAACGTGTTGAGCATCAACAGTTGGCTTAACAAAACCCGAACACAGCGAAAATGCAACACATCACTCTTTTAACTAGTATGCCACAGTTCACTACATTTTTCTACGTCCTACAGGTAATTTTTCCCGGTCTTTAGCAGATCAGATGGACATTGTCCCTGAATTTCAATCCAATTCATTTCATAGCTGATACTAAATCGTTCACATATTGAATCTTTATACGCACCAAAAATGTAAGTACTGTTTATATCACTCAAATGCTGTCACATATTATTATGTTTCGTACTGAGTTGCACCGTGAATTGAAGTAGAGCATGGGCAACGGACCAAATTGAGTCCCGCTGGTGGTCTGTCAGTTTCAGCAGAAATGGTTTTGAGCACGTATATGCATTAACCAACCAAGGGTGCTGTGGATATTCAGTGGTTCGCGTTACTGATAGTGGGCAAACACAAGATTGAACAAGGTGGACAACGTAGAACTATATCGTAGACCGAAGTTCTCATAAACTTTTACCACATAAGACAGACGTCCCTTATCTGGTCCCTCAGTGATCATGAACTTTGAAGCCTCATAGTAAATCTCACATTCACATAATTCCTCAACGTTCGGAAAGAAGCGAGAAAAATCTAAATATGCGTGCATCTCTCTGCTTTTTCAATTTGAGACGTTACGTTCTGCAACGAATCTCACCTGCGAGGAACGTATTTGAGGTCACAGGGGTGAAAATGAACCTTCTGGTATAAATTTTACATTAATGCCACTAATGACTGTGAAACGATAGTCAACCAGAATAACTGAGTGGTCAATCAAGAGTAGCTGAGTTTCTGACAAGTATTTTTACCAGTGTCATTCCTTCGTTAAACCTGTCCAGTCTTAAGGTTTGCCAACACATTCAAATCATTTGTAAATGCTGTTAAATCCCAGGCTGTAGGTGGTACAGACAAAGTTCAACAAATTGGGCACTGTGTAGGGATTTCTCAGGTGAGGATATCCGTGGAAAAGATCGTAAATTGGATACGTCTAGGTACTCAGATTTTTCGGTGACAGCATGTCAACTTTGTCAAGTAAGATAAGGTTGAAAATGGAATGAGCAAAGCTTGAATCCTATAAACTTATCAAAAAGACAGCTGTTAACTTTTGGAACACCCAAGGGCCATGATTATTTCTCATGAGGTAAGAAGTTGATAGAAACTAGAGAGAAGCGACCGGAATTCGTCTCATTGAAGTTTGACAACTAACTAAGAGGAGTTTGTCTCTGCAGACGGTGTATGATAAACCTTCGCTTGTCACTAGATTATCACTTAGAGTCAGAATATATACTCTGATTTGGTCACTAGGAATGCAGAGCTAGCACGCTAAACCCAACCTATGAAACTCGTGGACTAAAGACACACAAGTTCTTTACGCCATCCTGACCACACATGAACATTTGCTATGCACAGAAGTACTTGACATTTGCTGTCACAGTTGATTTGCCAGTCATAATGACAGTGAACATGCCGTTGATTCCTAGAAAGTTGGCATGGTTGTCAGAATCGTGCATAATCGCCACTTCATAGATCCTGGTGGGAGAATTGCGGTAGAACCACTTGCTCTCTCATGTCATCAGCTTACTTTGACTCCTCATCATATATGCTTACCAGGCACGACCCTCCATTCTTTCGGTCGCAGACTCAATGCGTTTACGTTATCTGTGAGTTTCAAGCTTTGTTTGTCTCATTTATCTGCTGACCTCCCTGACAGAGGTGTCTTGACCTCCAACAAGTCGGATGAAATACGCCTATCCCATTTTCACTTTCTTCCGCCGAAAGTTATCACAAATCGTACTGTTGACCAAGATCATGAAGATTAAATATCAGAGGCACAATTTTGGTGAGAAGTATAATTGGGGACTTTATCTAACGGGCAAATGGATTCTCAGAAACTGAAAACACCATGAACCTCATCGTGACACCATCTATTTGCCTGATTGATCGCTACTTAAAGTGAACAGCCTGTTTCAGAGGCACAATTTCGGACCTATGACCCCATCAAGAATGACAGGGAATTTTAAATGACAAGGAGTGACGCAGTTTTAAGGCGCGCAGATCTACCTCATTCTGATGAGCTGGCATGGAGAGATACATCAAAGTTAACAACATACCATCTACCCACATGTTGGTTAGATCCATTTAAACAAAGACTCGTTTTCATGACTTACCACAAGTAGTAACTCTTTCAGTGGTGAAATTATAAGATTAGGTTGCGCGCTTATTGCACAAACAATAAAATCCACAATAGATTTTCCAACGATTGCGGCGTTCGCTATCCTGTTAGATTTGGAGACAACTTTAAACTACGTCGCATCTCCATCAATGTTTGAACAATTAGGACTACTCAGACACTCTTTGGGTTTTTAGAGTGGTCCTTTTGGTACTCTCTTTGGCCCTAGAAGGTTCTGTTTGTTTGTGTGGTCTTCGGGCTATTTACAGGTTCGTGTATATGAATGCCGTAGTCTTTCCCTTATCGATTTTTGCTTCGTGGATTGTTTTATCTTGGTCTGCTAGGACAAAAGTATCCTGCTTCTGTTATTGCAGTTTTATCAGTTTCTGACTACTGGTTGGTTACTGGCTTGACTGAGGGGTTCATTAACCTGATCTACTAAGATATCAGAGAGACCTGATTTGACAGCACTAAATGATTCATCACCCTAGGTAATTTATTGTAACATTCAAGTTCAAGCCTGTTAGACCAGCCGGCGTGCAACTTCTGCTAAATGCTACCCTGATAAATTGTGACCTAACTTCTCTTGGCTGACTGCCTGTGTTCAGTTCTTGGTCTTATCCTGCCTTTCAGAGAATGATATTCATAAGTATTCCTTTCATGATATTAGGAGACAATGTGGTAATGGTGGAGAATCGGTCTAATAAAGCGACACCTAAAAACCAGGAACTCAAAAACAAACCAGATTCACCGGCATGTCCATTAAAGTCTACGTCTTCAGATGCATCAATAAATTTGGTTTGTGAGTAATTCTGACTGTTTGTTCACCAGCTAAAACTACACGTAATATCACCCAACCGGAGTTCAATTATTGCTTAGGTGGACAGCTTTCTTCCTTGACCTACTATTTTTGGGAAGCGTCGTGCCCCCGGCAATGCGATAGAACCATATCCGGTCCTTTCGCTTCGTTTCTTCGCAGCGCTTCTCCTCAATTAGTACAATCTTACGGTTGCATCTGTGTATTATTCCCGTTCTTGCTATCAAAATCAGATAGACCTTATGTAACCCCTCGCTTCACTTCATTACTGTCTTCTATTAGTGACGAGTCCAGAAGCTGGAAAACTAGGTTTACATCAGCAAGCGAAAATTTTATTAGTCTGGTTTGTCTTCTGGCAAAAGGCTTTCCTCAGAGGTTCTCTTTGCTCTTCACAGAGGAAGGACCCAAATAAGAGAAAACGTTTTGGAATGAAGTAAGTACTCTATAAGAGTGGTAACGATTTGAACTTTACTTTAAATTAAACCACATTCGGTCAGAATAGCGTTCAAGTATAGATATTTCATCCGGTTACGGAAATCTAACCAAGTGCAATTTATTGTTGGAAAATAGGTATAAAAATGATGACAAATGGCCTAAGAACTAATACGTGGACAGAAAGAGAACAGTGATGTCAAAAACTTTGGCGGGCAACATTTTCGTACCCTCTGACGTAAGGAACTCACTTTTAGATCTTTTAACTCCCTGGTTACATTTTCTATATCTGTATCCTGATCACCGGTTGTCAAATTCATCTTGGAGTTACCATATGCAGTGGTCTGTTTTGAGTGCTACCGCTGTTCAAATTCACGTGACACCAATCAATCAAGAGGAGCCATGTGACTGATTTGTGTTTTACCGAGATCCTGAGAGACTTGGAAGTTCTAATTATTATTACATGGTCATTAATTCATACGTTCTCTCAGTAATACGAAGGCGCGTGAAATCTTTTGACAGAAACGACATCACATTTTTGATGACTTCAGAGGGTTTAAAATAGCCTCAGACAAGTAAATTGCGGAAAGAACTCTTAAATAATTTGTAGGCTTGCGCTTTTGGATAACATCTGCATGATTTTCAAAGTGCGCTAAACAATATTCAAAATAATACGGGGGGAGTTTTTCCAGCTTTATTCATCAGCCTACGTAGGATCTAACTATTTCATGTCGCCTCTGAGTTCGTTTGTACAAAAGGACAAGTAATTCACAATTCAATGTGACTCACTAGGTGAGGATTAAGTAATCAAATGTATTGACATTATTTTAAAATTTAAATGATCTAGGGGTACAACTCCAAGTCAATCAAAGATCTGTTGTCAACGTCCTAAAAGCAATGTGCAGCAATGAAAATTTGAGGCACCCACTAACTGTAAGCCCCAGATGGCCAGCCTGCAGTTTGGTTCGAATCAGTCACTCGGCTTTATTCATGCTCAGCAGAACAGTACACGGGCGTACCCGTGCACACAACTTCTGAAATACTCGGGACAAGATTTCTCCGATGGCTGCACTATAAATTTTCCTAAAGCAACAAATTCACGTAGTGTGCGTAGAAATTTAGGAAATAAAACCCCACGCGCAACTTCATATTTTAATAAATAAACTGAGGTGATTGTGCCTAACAAAAAGTCAAAACGAAATCAAAGCTCTATAGGTAGTTTGAACAAAGACCGACAAGTGTTAGGAAAGAAGTAGCCAGCCTGCAATTTGCGGATAACGCTGACCTAATTCTAAGAAACCAGTAAAAACAGGTATTAGAGAACTGCTCAGTTTGATGCGGTCTGTTTTTTCGGAGCATGAAAAAACGGTCGACTTTAACCCTCAAAAAACGACAGATTTTACACCACCGTTAGTGAGAAACTGATTCTAAACACGGTACGTTTCTGCAAACTTCGCCACAGAAGTCCCAGCTTACCTTCAGCATGAGCCTGCTTTTGAAAAATTGTCAGCTGACTTGATTGAAAAAACCCCAAATATTTTCGTACCACCGGAACATTATAAGAAATTTGGAAGGAAGAGTAATTCACATGACGACTGAATCTTTCATCCGAAAATTCGGATGATCCGGTCAGAATGTGACCACTTGATGTGAATTCTAAGACTACAGAATGAGTGACGCTTTAGCTGGTTGCCTGCTAGTTGATCACGCTGCTGATCCGTACTGATGATGGTGAAAAAGTTGCACAGTGCTCAGCTCTTTACAGACTGAATTTGCTTACGGGACAAATCTCAACTGAAAAATTCCGCCAACTAAAAAACTGTGGAAAAAACACTCACATAAACCTCAACTTTCTTCTAATAGACGATTTTTAACTTACAGACTGAGAGGAAATGACAAATTTTGGAAGTCCCGTAAACCCATAACGAAGGGCTATGAGAAAAGGGGCTGATAAAGTGGTTTTATGTTTGCTAACCACACTAGATAGCACAGACGCATGTCCGTGTGCTCAATTAGTTCAGTGAAGTTAGGAGGTCTCAAAACACCAGTACGGCATACGGTGTTTGTCACACCGTATAATTAAGTAAATACGATGGTAACTGCATGCAGACAATAGCGTTTATATGTGATAGAAAGCTTCTTTCGTAATCTAGATGGACTGGGTCCAGGCAGAAATTTTCGTACATTCCCGGCTCTCAAATTCACACTCTCAAATTCGCACTTACTTCCAGTTTTCTAGGTGTGAGTTCAGTGAAATTTGGGCACTTTCACAGGTCTTCTCGAACCCAACTCTTTTAATGATTTACTGTTATGCAAGATTCCTAGTTCCCGCATTGGAATGTTCTCCATAGATCCCCATCACGCCGCACCGCCTTACCGTACGCATTCAGCCTACAGCTAAGATGAACAAACCGTTTTAATGATTGATGTGTTTCCCTTTCAAAAACTGTCTAGGGTAATAAATTTTGCGAAGGTAAAAATCGTTTCTTTTAGTCAAACGGACTTTTATCCATCTGGGGGAAAGCCAAACTATACAAAATAAGCAGTTGGTGATAGCCCGTGGATATGTCGGTTTTCAAGATCAAGCCGTAGCTACAAACTGCACTTCGAAAAACAATCTGCAATTACACGCTTTGTGAATAGTTCACTCAGTGTTTTGGGTTTAACTACTTTCATACATTTCACCGAAGCCCAAGAAACTTAGTCAGAACGAGGACTTAAAAACCTCATTAAAATCAATATAATGAGACTGTTTTGATTTTAGAAAACGTGCATCACTTGCTCAGTCTTACCTAAAAGCGTCCGTTTTACTACTCCAGAATTTATCTTCATTGATGGTTTGATGACTATTTTTGACTATATGAAGGTGCACAAAATTATGGACACTGGGGCACTCATCGCCATCTTTCCCAAGAACAAATAAAAAGCCCGTTTGAAACACCTCGCTGTGTTGACGGAATTTGAATTGGACGGATTTCTAGATCGTCAGGCTACTCCTACACCTCCTACAACTCCTACCTTACCACTCAACTAAACCGCAAGAATTGTCCTTAAACCAACTCAAGTTCCTAGGTGACACAAGTTACTTTTGTACAATGAATGTCGGTCGCGCAGTCAGATTCCGGTCATTCCTGCAACCAATGTTAGTATGAAGCACGCTAATCTTAACCACTTTACAGGTACCTGTTGAATGTCTTTAAAAGCTAGCTGTGTTTGTTACATGATCTGTTTTTGCCGGATCTGCGAGGCTTTCTCCAAACACCACTGAGGAACACCGGGTGGTGTTTGACTAATCTGCCAACACACTACCAGAAAACCAACGTCTGATACTGGGCAGGAGCATACCAATTAGAACATAGAAGCTGGAGGTAGAGCTTAGTAGTTCGTCTACCGTATTCAACCTAACGCTCATGTACAGATTGGCTGCCATGTATGCCGTATGAACGGACCACCTAGTCCCTCTGGTAGTTAGTTCAGTAGCCGGGTCAACTTCAAATAGAAGGTTTCTCAAACGAACTTTGTTCAGTCGCCTGCTTTTTAGATTACGCAGTCTTGGACAGGAATCGCTTAGAAAGCCCTTTTCTTAGGAATATACGACCTTGTAAACAGTCGGAGGAACACATACTCATTACCCCGTCAGTCAGAAGTATAAACAAATGGTGATTTTGTTGCAAAGAGGGGGAGATATCGAAGTCCAGGTTCGCTTTTGGAGACTATGGCCCGCCGACTCCCTTTTGAATACTGACGTCGAGAAGGCGAAATCCTCAATTTCGATCTGGTCTAAGAGTAAACTTGATGGTAGTGTGAATTTGGATGAAACTGTGTGACAAATATGTGATACTGGTGTTACGGTTAGCAAGTCGGGAGATGTTGTCCACAAAGCGACCCATTGAATGAGCTTGGTTTTTGAGTTTAAACTTTTCTCGGAATGGGATCTCATCACAACCCCGTCCTTATGCCGACTAACTGCATTATCAAAACCAGACTGAAAATTGCAGGTGCAAATAGCAGAATCCCCTCAAGGCTGAGAATCAGGATATAAATGTCTTTGCCACTGCACTCAGTTAAGTCACAGAAGTAACCTAGTCGTTATCAGTGATAGATTGGTAAATAATTTCACGTCAAGAGGAAACACGTGACCCCTATACTACTGCCCTTTTAGTCTGTGTCCTGAAACTTCTCTTGTGATTAGTTCCGACAGACCGAAGAGCCATTTGGTCATACCCTGATAAAGAGAAGCAAACATATGGAGAATAAACCTAGGAGGTTGACTTGGTTTGTACACTTTTGAAAGGTCACAGAGTAGGGACATTGTGCTAGTGAACCAAATGCGCTAAATAATATTGGCGTCAGTCCTCCCTGTGTTTCTCAATCACTCGCGTCCTGTATTTCTCAGTTTTCACATTCCTCTATTTAACACAATTTGAAAGAATTTTGTGCTTTTACTTACTGCGGTTGTATTTATCCATCAGGACGATTCCTGCAACTTCATCTGGTTTAGATACTTAATTAACCTCTTGCGAATGTTTTGATGCCTCAAAATGCTCCTTTATCAAGAGTCTTTTAGAAGAGGACTTTTAGTTGAGGTGCCCAGGACTCAAATTGACTATCGTCAAATTTAATTACCCTAAATTCAGCTCTGAGGAGGACACCAATTTAGATAACTGGTTATGTAAACACTTACATTATATTTCAAGCTCAAGCTGCCAGCTCCTGCGACAAGGATAACGGAATTCGAAACTTAATAATAATTCCTCTGAAATCCCCTTTTTTCAGTGTTAACGGAGAAAAAGTGCGCCCTTGTCCTTCAGGATTGGTGGGGAATTTCGTACGCACTTTCATACGATTGAGTTCGCTGACTGGTTCCTTTTCTTCTGCATGAGTGCCTTCACCAACAATGACCAGAACTTTCATGTTGAAGTTTAAGCGGTCACATATTGACAACGTTTATAAAGTGCCTCTACACTGGGTTTGTTTGCGTTCTAGTTCACGAATATCCTCTCGAATGGTGTTGCGTGCATTGTGCCTCAGCGCAATGGCTGTTGAGCTGGTTGGGTTTTTGTGTAGTGTTCGACAACGTTCCACTGCCTACTTATCTAATAACGGAAAGCTTGGTCTTAGCCTCCGCAATTTTCGCGCTGCATCTCAGATACTTCTGAGGTCCTTTTAGCGTGCATGAGTCATTGGATTTTATCAAGCGACTGGAAACCTCTGTTCTTCTCACGACTTATATGGTCATTTTCATCCTGCCGTCCTAGGGAGAGCACAATTAATCTTCTGTTCAGTCACTTGTCTGTACGAATCAGGCCACCTCAATGGTCATAAAAATCTACTTTTTCCACATCCTATCTTGGAAACATTTTGCACTGGCAGAACTGTCGGCGACCGACCGTAGGCGAATGTGATACTACAAATCCAATTAACCCCCACTGTAGATGTCACCTCAATTGGCGGTGAAACATGTGCAATCTAACTGTCAAACTCGGTGAACAGACCAACAACCAAGATATATATATATATATATTGTTCTGTTGTTGTCTAAGATGTTTCCGTGTTAGTACCCCGGACTGCCTACTGTGTCGTATCCAAAAGATACCAATTTAGGCAAAATATCAAAGCATGTAAGATGGGAGGTGCAGAATTGTTTAGGCAGCATCTTCAGGGTAGTATCTTCAGGGAAAATGTTTACCTGCACGCGTTGTCTGTCGCGTATTTCAGTATTTTTGATGTAGAATATCACCATTGAATAAATGCCATCACAATTATTATTGCGTCTCAATTCCATATTAACTGAATGCATCTAAAATTGGAAACGAATCTAGTTGTATCACCATAAGTGAACTTCTTGAAGGTTGGGCTTAGTTAGTAGCATTCAAACTATTACGCACTTGAATTCCAAAGGAAACAACCATCAAGATAACCGAACAACATATCAGAATATCCGTCCCCTCATGCCAATAGAAGGGAAGGACCTTGAATCCCACAGTAGTTAACCTGAAGAGTTACTTCCCTAAAGCTAAATAACTCCGCGGGGAAGGTGGTGTCTCGTACCCCTACCTCTCTTACTTAAAAGGAATCCTTTACTGTGGTCGCTGAACTTCGCATATTAACCTGGACGATCAATCGTCCTGAGAAGCGAAAGTCCCTCCGCTTTCAAGGCGAAGTTAGCCTGATAGCGCTACTTCGAATAAGAGGGAATTCTGTGCCCAGAGCTTTCCCTCTGGTATGGACTAACAAGAATCGTCACACGGAGTCAGTGAAGGGCTGTTCTACCAAGGTAAATATGGACGTGAGCAGCCACCCACTGCTAACCTTGTTTAGCTTAGTTTCAATGCCTCAAAAGAGACGAACTAATGTTTGAGGCAGTTACTACGCATCTTTCAATGATCGATGTAAAAAGCAACGGCCAATTGAGCTTCCCAACAAACCACACCGACTTAGCAATACTGAACGACTGACAGTGGAATAGACTTGGTCAAACCCCGAATAGTTAGGCCACCCGGCCCCTTCCGTCCTAAGTGATGAACACTAAGTGTTGAAATTTGTTCGCTTGGCGTTTTATGAGCGTTTTCAAACTATCGTCCATGAAACCACGTAGTCGCCAACTAGTTAATCAAATGTGGATTTGGTTAGGATGGTATGATCATCGGAGGATACCTCTCTTATCCGTGGGTCCGCCACCTTTTCCTCTCTACTACTCTTCTTTCTAAGTTTTACCAAACGTATATCTTCCCCACCCAGTGAAGTTGCTTAATAGTAAGGATTGTGAAAGTTTCGTTTGAAAACCAGCCTACAACCTTGCACTCGACCCAACAATTCTGAGAAAATAAGCGTACTTAAAGCAATAAGGAGACTGGATCCAACCCACATTGGTGTTACCTGGCGTCAAACATTACGCCTGATGTCAGCTGAAGCTTTTTCATGTCGGACCCCAAATGAATTAATACGAAACAAAAACCCCTGTTGAATGTATCTGAGAACTTTTCATTCTTGCTAGTAGATTTTCCATCATGCCGATGTTAGATCCTGCGTAGTATGCTGACAAAAATGTTGTATTTTGGTCTATAGTCCTGAGTTAAGAGACGACATCTGATGGTGGTGCCGCATCCATACTTAATATTTGTGACTGATATGTATTCAAGAAATTTCACTGTTCCAAAAATCTCCTACATGGAAGAGCTTCAAAGCAGCAGAGGTAGAGAAAAACGAACCCAAGACTCACAAATCTCTCCTCAGCCTGAGGATATGTACTCAAGAAGTAACACTGATCTTCAAAATTTCCCATTGCGCTCCAAAATATTCTGTCCTATATCAGAAAATCCTGTTTTTAGGAATAGTGACCACAGAACTGGTAAGATTACTGAATCAGAATGCCTCGCCGGACTCAATCAACGCTGTCAGTAACCGTAGTCGTATCCTACTTTTAAGTCACCAGAGTTTTTGTTTAGTTTTGCAATTGCAACCTTATTTCGTTGAACTTTCGGCGCAAAGCAGGCGTTGTGAAGGCATCCATCTTTGCATTTTTTATTTCACCCTAAAGAGCATAATCTTTTTGCTTCACAAGACCGTGTTAAAACTTCACACATCTGACAAAGTATCCGATCGTTTCCATTTGTGGCTTTGGATGTATTCGCAGTTTGGGTGGTATTCCGTAAGGGCATTAGAATTTGCATCTAGGTGCTTCACAGTGAGATGCCGTCTGTGGGCCACATGTTAAACCACAAAAATCACCTGGAATTTAACCTTTAAACCAGGCAACAAAGAAACATAGAAACAGCTCTGTCTGGTGCGGGGGTACAAGTATTCACCAAGGAATCCACACTCTTCAGAGTTTTATCCTGCAACGCTAAATGTCGATTGTCCCTTCGTGTCCTTGATCGGTACTTGGGCAAAGAACCTAAATACTTGTAATTATCGCCCCTTCCCTCTGGAAAACTTACGTACATACCAATGGCATAACAGAAGGAATCTTCAGCCTTGAAATTTGAACACAAATGCCATTCCATATTACTAACAGTTTTATCGATGCGTCCCTAAATGAAGGTGTCGCACAGGAGCAAGAATCCTAAGCTTTGTGCCAGATCTCTCTCATCCGCTGCGATAAACGGTTCTCTAAGGTTATGTGCTTCCCCGATATGTATATTGAACTTAACAATCCGACAGGTAGAAATGAGATAATTTTCTACTTCTGCGTCACTAGTTGTCAGCAGATGACGGATGTTGAAACGGTTGCTTTGGTGTTGACAAAGATTTAAGAGGAAGACAAACGGCTTGTCTTTGTTGTCAAAATAACGGTAATGCGAACGGTAATGAAGAGCACGTGTGCAGAATACATGTTAGAAAGCGCTCGTCGTTGGATAACTCCCCAGAGCCGAACGCTGAATCAGCTATTGAAGAATGGTGGTTTTTGAATTACATTTACACATTACAACAAGAAGCCTGTGAACTGTCCAGCCAGAGGGGTGAACCACTCTTGAGTGAGTTGATGGGAGCGTGCAGCCTGTAGTTTTCTTTAGTCCTGTGTTATCCATTCATATTGGTACAGCCGGGATTATCATGCGGTCCAGTTGTGACCACATTTTTCCTTCAACGTTGAAAGGATATGCAAACCAAGATTAGAGTTTGAAGGTGTTACGGGAACGTCAGTCCTAGCTCAAGTCCATTATTTACGCCCTTGGTTGACCTTTCTATATGCATAGAAGTGAATCGTGCGTGCTTGTAGTGTTTTTTTTGCTTTAAATTAAAAGCTAGCCAGTTTAAGCCACTAGCACCGATTTGTAATGAAGCTAATTTCCAGCTTTGTATACGTGATCTAGCATGTATTGCCCTGTTGCTCAAAGCCAGAAAAGGTTGTTTCAGCTATCAGATTTTACACGCTTCATTTTGTTCGACGAATTCACGAGATAACCGCCTCATTCATATGTGTAATTTGTGCACATTGTATTCATATTACACTTCCAATCATGGAAGCTTTCACCCCGGAGGTTGCCATGAACCACAACGAAATAAAAGTGTAACGAATTCATGCAGGAAACACAGGCATAATTTTTCCTACCACATTTAATACAACAAACAAGACGTTGCGGGTGAGAGTAAAGACAGGCGGAAAACAGCTTTCTTAGTCACAATTTCCGCAGATGCACTCCATTCTGTCATGTTCAGCACCCCCACAAGGCAGTCTACTGTTGTCCTACTTTATTGTACCTAATCCTCATTGGAAGTGAGTAACAAAATCTAACACCCCTAAGACTTAGCAACTACTCAGCTTAAGCAGACTTTTGTCAAATTAGTCTTGCACGTTACTATGAAATCCAGTTCTTCAAATTTAACACACCCGACTAGCAATGTGTGAACCCAAGTGGAATCCAGCTAAGTATACTGATCGTTGCAAGTATAGAAAATAAGCATCTCACCCATTATCTGTTAACCGACCCAAAGTTCGGTAAGTCAACTTACTTCGTAAAGCCTTTTCTAGACGACTACCCAGTCAATTAAAAGACGTTTATTTCTTGAAACACAAAAAGGATCTCTCAGTGCAAATTTTGTGAGTTTGATCAATCTGGTCTCATGCATTTAGGCGTTTCCTAAAAGTCGGTACTGTTCTCATCCATCCAAGATTTATACCGGGGTATTTATGAGAACGCATGCAGAGGGGGTCTTTCCACAAAGTAAACGATTTTGTCGGACGCATACATACATGTTTTGTCAAACAAAAGCTGATCATTCATCAGAGAAAAGAATTTAAATGCACAATAGCCAGCATAACTTCATGTGGCGCAAACACCTCCAATTAAGCAGTAAACAACTTGATATGGGCATGCGTTAAAAATTTCTACGAAGCCAAAATCACAAGCAGTGCTTTACTACTAAACAGAAATTAAACACAGACGTCCCTTGAATTCTACTCGACACTTTCATTCGGTTCTTAAGGAGGTGTGTTTTTCAAGTTTGATAAGATACCCCATCCGCAGCTGACATAATGCATAGAAGCATCGGTTATTATGCTGATCCAAATTAGTATATCTTACTACTAATCATAGGGAACAAAATTTCAAAGCAATTATAACGCTCCAGCCTCTCGGGCAGATCTTATAGGTGGAGGTCTTTTCAGTGTATGTAGAACATAAACAAAGAACTAAACTGGGGAAAAATAATGGGGTGGAGAAGGGGGGTTTGGATACGGATTTTAATACTTACAAAACAATGTCGCATTCGTGTCAATGCCTATTTAGCCCATTTGATAAAAGGTGATAGTGTCGGCCATTGATGAGGTTAGGTAGGACAGAGCAACTGTACTCATTCTGAAAATGCAAACACCCGAAAAACCTTTTAAATGGCTCAAGTATGTGTTATCTGTCCACAGTTTTACTGTCTCATTGGCAGTTTGGTCTTTCGAAGTTATCTCATTGTTTTTCCGTTTCTTAAACTCTATCAGAAACTCAAAGCTTGACTATAATCTCCATCTCAACTGGTCTTTTGATGCCTGACTTGAGCAATTCAGGTTTATGACAATATGGTAATTGGGCTACATAAGATGTGTGGGGTGAAGTATGAAGTAATGTAATGAGATTTCATCAATAACAAACGCATCCCGGCATCCGGTGTTCATAATACCACTAACTACCTCTACGTGTTTCACTGGGCCAAACATTTCTTCAATTCCTTCAAAGTTTTTTGCTGGTTGCACCTTGAAAGGTAAGAACGTGTACAATTTAAACAAAACTAACAATCAGACGACAAACGTTTTCCAAATCTTAGGTTTTCCTCACTGTACAAAAGCTAAAACCTCCTATCCAAAGGATTCGTTCCATAAACATATCCTCTCTAGAGGTCTTTCCGTTGAGCTCCATTAAATACTTCAAGAAAAAAATAAATTCGTTTTCAAGTTTTTGGTCATTTATAGTTTTTAACACTTCCGCTCAAAATAGTGGTCGCGTATTTCTTGGGACGTTTTGTCCATATGTCTAAGTGAAAGTTACCATTTTTCAGTTTCTTCTTCATTTGAAAACCAAAGGAATCGATCACTAGGTGCAAACCAAAATTAATTTTCTCGAAACTGTGGTGTTTTCGATGCCACACTTTTGTAAATGTTGTTTTTATTCTGACTTTGTATCTCAATAGCCTCTTCAAGACAGTGATTTGTTTAGGGGGGGGGTTTCTAGAGTCACCAAATCCCTTGAATTGGAAAGTTCCTCCCTACTGTTAGCTTCAATTATCTTCAACAGGCAACAACGCGAAAGTTCTTCTAATGCAGAACAGATACTAATAATTTACAGTTTACAGTATCCTGATATATCTCCATTTCGTCGTAACTGGAGGTAAATTATTTTTTGTTTTACGTTACTGATGCCGCAAGATGACATTTACCCTTCAGTGCACATAGGGTGATAACACAATCAGAGCACCTTTAGAATGGTGAAGTAAAGTGACACCATAGTAGTCATACGCAGCAAACAGTGTTGTTAGAGAGCAAGATAGAGTAACACACCACGATCACCGCCAATATCAACGTTAGCAAAGTCTTGTTTTGTTGCAAATGTATAAACGGGAAAGAATTCTATGTTTCTGTAACCGGCGAACAAGGCAACTTCAAACATTGGCATCCGGGAGTGAAGAGCGGCGGATTTCAGCAGTTCGACAGTGCCGGTAAAAGGCGCGTCATTTTGCTTTGTACCACTGGAAATTTTCAGCACCACGAAAATGACTTCGTGTCGTGTTAAGGCGATATAAGAACGCTCGCGTTCATGCGTAAATGTGAAAAACTCGAGACTGGCCCAAAATGAATAATCGAATTGAATCACTTGTTCAGCTACTGAAATATTTTGAGTAACCCATAATTAACCAATTTGCCATCTCAATCCGGAACACAGCCCTTGATGCCATGCCCCGAAACATAGAGGGTTCTTGTTCCAACGGCGTCCTCATGTACGTTTGGAATGCATTTCGTAAAGCCACCATCAAAACGACACTTCGCCTAGTCGACTTCGAACCTATCAAAATGCAGCACCAGATTGTCCATAGATTAGTACACCGCAAACCGCACTGGTTATATTGGTCGTATGACAAGTACTTGTGGTCTCCAAATAAACATGAAGCAAGCAGCGAAAATCCAGCGCAGACATATCAGTTTATTCTCCAAGATCCCAAGTATTACCATTCAAGTTTCCTACTGAGAAAGAGAAACGTTCGTGGTTAAAAACACGAAATATGATCTCACTTCAGTTGCCCCAAAAATAACACAGAACTCATAAACAAGAACGCTATTAGGAGACCAAACGACCATCGAAACAGACGATTTGAGCACACATGGTCCGAACCGGCCTTGTTTCGTGGCCACGCCAGGTCCTCTATAAGCCGATTCTAAACTAAAATAATCCATTATTTGCCCGTTTCTTGTACTCAGGAACATGCTTGTGTGAGTGTCATTCCTTCGTGGAATTCGAGTTGAACTTGCGAGAATTTTATTGGAAAATAGGCACATCTTACCCTCATTGACAAACTTTTCTGGCCCCCAGGATGAACAAAAGTTCGCGAAAGCACTTTCACGATCTCTGTATTACGCGTCCATGGTGCGCAAGTGTGTATACCCATGACTGCACTGGAACTCCAACAAACCTGCTTGTCAGGGTGTTGACCTTTTTCTGTAGATTGATCAAACACACCAGTGTTTAGGTATGCAGATCTGAACTTCCGGTCGTACATGAGAGCAGTTCACTTCAACGGCCGCCTTGTCAGCTTCAAGATATAGCACTTGCAAGACCTGTGCCAATCGGACTGACGAGTCCAGGCAAGCAAATGTCGATTAGACAAAAAGGGAAAAGGTTTATGGTCTGCTGCAGTGTTTACGGTTGCCCATAGAGATCCGTAACTACGCTCGGGAAAAATATATAATCGACCTTACAGGTGACGATGTTCATGTTTAGCGCGATAGGATGTGCCCCTGTTTGTGATCTGCAACATATCAGAGAGGCCTTGCGTCGTTTATGTCTGTGCGTCTGCTCAGTCTGTTTGCTAAGTATGATGATGTGATACAGGCGGACTCAACATATCAGTTTAGTGGAGGCGGTTACCACATGTTATCTGGTAGCCATCAGTTACAATGTTACCGACCACAGTGTTTTACTCCTTTAACCAAAGGAATGCCACGACAATTAGGTTGAACATTTTGCGCGAATAATTTCACCCGTGGATGAGGTTTGGACGATTGCGATGGATAAAATGTATGATGTTTGGGTAGTTTCAAAGCAGCGATGCCTATTGTCGCTGTCCTTTGTTGTTCTTTTCATGTCTTACCAAGTTTCAAAGCCAAGAACAAAAAGCTTATGAGAATGAATCACTCGGATAAGGATGTTTTGTCTTCCAGCTGTAAATGAGTGGCGAATTGCATGAAAATAATCCAGAGTGAAGTTGAGGTCTATGCCACCAATATCAGAAGCATGAGTGAGCCTGAACTACTTTTGTATCTCGCTTGACTTATAGCACTTGTAAACTGCTATTTTCCTGCTCAGTATCATTTCTTTTCTCCCTGTCAATACTGGTCACATTATTCTACAAAGTTGGTTTTAACGAAATACACACTCAAGCCCCCGCTTCTTTGGCTCGAAGGGACTTTGCGCCTTTTTCTGAATGACTGCTGTTGTGACTGCGGTTGAACAATTATGGCTATCACTAAGTTCCAACGTGAACAGAAAATTTGAGCTGCAATCACTGGACCTATCCGCGCCTAAGGGAGGTTCCAAATACCAGGAGAGTAGTACCTTCTCTTCGTGGTGTGGTGGTTCAACGGAATAGGGACCTTTGGAATTTCCTGGATCGTGAGGTAAGCTTTCCTCGGGTTGTTTCCCCCGTGACTTTTATATGACTTACATTAGTAATTTATTCTCTTCATTAGAGACTTCTTAGGAATGATGACCACTACTCACTGGTTTTGCCTTAATACACGTGTGTTGCTGCCTCCCTCCGGCCTTCTCCACTGCGTTACCAAGCCGCTGGTACTGTGTTCTCTGTGTGCCGTATGATCCTGCTAGCCGCATTTTCCATATTTGCTCATTTCAGAACCGGAGTACGCCGACTGTGAATGTTGAGTGATGTTGCCATTCAGACTACCCACACGTTTACCTGTTTGGCCCTTTTATTTCCCAGCAATCAACCAAAATGTGCGCAAACCTTGGGTCACATGTCATAAGGCGGAAATGTCTGGCTGTTTTTCAAGCGGAGTTTCTTTCAGACTAAGTGGACGTGTATTGGTCAGGCCGTTGGTACCACGACAAAGTGGCAGGTTAGTCATTGCCAATTGTCCGAGAGCCTTGGGAACCAAATAAAAAAGAAACTAAATAACGGCGTGGATGTGTATCTACAGGCAACCAAACTAACGCAGTCATATACACACACACGACTCTACAGTTTCATCTGCCTGACCACGCGAACTTCTGGTGTGCAAACAAAAAGGGAACAGTGCCAAGAAGTATGTTGAGAATATTGGGAAGCATACCGTTCGTAGAGAGTTATAATACTAAAAAGTGTGAGCCGAAAAGATAGCTCCAGTACGAAGCGTGAAATTCAAAGTTAACAAAAGATACACTTCATCTGCTCCAACGCACTAACAGGATTTCTCTCGTGAAGATGTTCCAGAACATCATCCGTAAATGACAAGCTAATTAGGTACTCTTTATACTTCCAACCTGGCGAAGACGCAGGTGCTGAAGTTGCTAGACGTTGCAGAATACAAAACTGCATAGATTGAAAAACTGCACTGCGTAGACTGCACTTACCACTAATAGGTCATATGTGACTTGATCTGTCCCTTAAACGATGGACCGTTGGCTTAAGCCAACAACTCTTTCCGGAGGCGCACAGCACTTTCGTTCTTGGCCATATGGCAGTTTGCGATAACCAGCTGTTTTATTCTATTTACAGACACAAGTTGAATAATGACGGAACTCATGATCGATCCCTTATCCACGAAGGACGCACCGACAGACCGCTATCGTAAGCCAGATTTGAAGAAGTCATTGACAAACGAAACCCGCGAAGATCTCGATTCCGACATCCAATTAAATTGGTCACCGTTTTGGAGGATTTTGTTGCGATATATTTAGTGTAGCTGAACAGATTACGACTCTCCTTCCGTCCGACAAACAGCTTAAATACGACCCAACGGAGAAAACTGAAGTCAGTCAAAACAAACAATGGTCGCAAGCATTACGGCATAATGATTACTTTTTTAATATTGCAGGATTGCGCCTGCCAACCACCCTTGTTATATCTGATACCGTTATCTGAGACCTAGATGGACTATGGAGTGGGTTCAGCGTAAGCCATGGCAAGCCACTGCAAAACATCAAAACTAGGTCGTGGGCAGACCAGAAAAATAGTTCTCCGTGTAAATGTTTCTCAAATGCCATTCTACAATAAAACACGGCTGGTTTGTTGCTAGTCAACTATAAAACGATACTGGGCCCAGCCTCCTTTTTGAATATGTATGTCATTGTCATTTCAACCAATCGGAATGATGGAAGGTGCAGCAAGAAGCGTGGGCCTCCACCCCTAAGCAACGACCACCAAGTGGCGTAATGCAGCGTGGGTAGTTGGGAAGTCAGCGGTACTCGACGTCCACAAGGATGTAGTGACTGCGCTCACCGGTTCTGAAATGAGCAGATATGGAAATTAGCATTACTAGAACCACACGGCGCACAAAGCACATATCCGCGCATCCGCAGGAGAGAAAACCGGGGTAAGGCAACAACGTGCGTGTATTGAAACCGAAAAGGCAGGCACAAGACAAGCAAAGTATAGAAATAGCTCAAGGTCACTCCAGTGAATGTAAAGCAGACTACTTTTTCCTTTCTGAGGCTCGTGGTGGCTAATCGGGATACCGATGATAGCGTGAGAGGGATACACACATTAGGTCATACGACAGACGCGCGTTAGCGGGTGCAGTCTTAGTTTTAATTGCGTCACAGTAAGTGAATTTAAAGTGCACGTCAAAAAAGCGATTTAGGCAAATTTCAATAAATTGCTGAGGCGATTTTTGGGTTTTGAAAAGATACCAGCATATGCTATATTTCTATGTACAATCTCGCTTGCAGCACTCAGTGGCTTCCGGGAAATCTCATGCATGCGTTTAAGGAACAGCTTTAAGGGCTAACCTATTCCAAATTATGCACAATAAATGGAAAATAATAGGGTAAATTTCTAGTTCAAAAAGTGCCCAGGATTAAACATTTTGTTTCCAACTTTTAATGAAACACATCAATAATAACCTCCATACCAAGGCATGTGGTCGCAGTGTGTTCCACTACTTTCCTTATGACGCAATCAAAATGCTCAAGCCGGCAGGTTTCCCATCTATTTCCCCCAACAGACTAGTCGTTAATATATCAAACTTGACTGCTGGGGGACGACTTCGGAAATGGGAATGCTGCTCTTCTCAGTAATGGCCCTGTAGCGTAGGATGTCGGGAAGTCAACGGTACTCAACGTTCACAAGGATGCAGTGACGGCGCACTCCGGTTTTGAAATGGACAGATGTAGACATTGGTATTATTGAAGCCGTACGGCACACAGCGCACATTCGCGCAGGTTGAATGACGTGGGACAGAAGACCGGGGGGAGGCAACAACGTGCGTGCACTGAAACCGAAAGGGCAGGCACAAGTCGAGCAAAGTACAAAAATATCTCAAGGTCACTCCATGGGATGTACAAGCGGACTACTGCTTCCTGCCTGGGGGTCATGATGGCTCATTGCGGGTACCTGTAATAGGGAGAGAAAAAAGAAGCGCACATTAGGTCGTGTGATAAACGCGTTTTAGCAGGTTTAGTCCAGTTTCAATTACTTTACAGCCTTTTTGCCCGAAAACCCACCTCAAGTTCAGGTCAAACGGTAACCTGAGTGATATATACATATATATGTATGAAGTCCAGAGGGAACTAACAACAAAACTTACGATGGCAGATCTTGCAACATGAATTTCATGTATCAGGTAAGACTTACGAAGTGGTAAGAGATCTGCATAGCTAAACATTGCCAACGGAATTCGGTGGTTAGTTGCTGAATGGGATGGAATAAAAACTACCACAATGGCGAACTCTGTGAGCCCGGGAACAGCGCGTATCTGACGGCAAAAGCTGCGACTGTTGGAGTATTGTACAAAAATGAAAGTGCATTAAAGTGCACAAAAGCAAAAGGGATTTAAATGTTATTTTAAACATCAGTCAATATCTTAATATATCAAACTCCATTAATTCGACCCGAACCTGGATACCATTCATCGCGTTGGACACAGCAGTGGCAACACAAATCGCCGCACCAGATAGACACGGCCTCTGACAAATAAATCCATCTAATGCTCGCCTAGTACAACTGGATAATGCCTTCTTTCTGTTGGCAACCTGCGTGTTGCTGTCAGTTCCGAGATGTTGGTACCGAGTTCTTTTTTTCTTTGATCACCCGACCATCACTATTTTTATAGTAACAATGTCGGCGATTAAAGGTGCCTCCCTACCACAACAGCTGTCACTTTTATTGAAACCCGGCTGATGCGGAGGGTGGTTTCTTCAGCCTTTCATCTAATATAATAATATCTAATATTTAATTCAGCCTCACGAATGAGCTAGAGACTTTTTCAAAACTTTCTGAACGGCACACTGAAGCTTGTGTGCGCATTGTGCAAGCAAGCTGTCGTTCCAGCTTCGTATACTGCTGCTGAAAAGTTGGTTACTGTAGGGTTTTACCTTTTGAGGCCCTCGAGGTGCTAAACGAATACATGAAGGATAACGGCGTGGTATTTCTACACGTGGCGGGCAGAAGCGCCGGAATTCTCTTTTGCGTTACGAGTGACCGTAATTGAGGTGTAGCAGTGGACCTCCAAAAGCCGCGGAGTCAGGGGATAAAATGAAGCTGGTAAGTTGGGCGCACTCTTTAACGGCAAAAAAATATGTGAAGCACCGCCCGTCTAGCCCAAGATCTGTATGAAAAGACCATACGCTATCTTTCGTTCACCCCTACCCGTCTTGCTCACAATCACAAATTGGAAAGCTTTGCGTGACCGACTGCATGTAAAATGACAGCCAGCAGTTCCTTCCGCTTCTTAGTATGAGCGAAGTAAGTTGCATCTTGCAAGTTGACTGGGCATCACGGTCCCCAAGACGTATGTTAGTTTCGCACGTATGTTTGGTTAATTTAGCTGGCTAGCATGAGCGGCTCGAGTTGTATTTTTCGTACACAGACCGCTTGTGCAAATGTGATCAACAGCCTGAAGGATTTTCTTAATTTTTGGTGTTCAGTGGTCGGTCTTTTTAAACTGGCAGGCTGTGTTATGTAGTTTTAATGTCATTTCAGGTAACATACACGCAATGGCTGCAAAATATCTGTTATTTGACGCCATTTACTGTCAGTAACCATGGCTTGCTGCTTTCAGGGCAATACCAAACAATTTGTCACAGGAAATTTGACCTGCGGACTTAGAGCACGTAAACTTTATGGAAACTTCTGGATTTATTACTGAATAGTTGAAGCCATAGGAATAAAAGTTATACCCTGAAAGCATTATGCGCAAGCAAATTTGTGCGACTTACAGACTTCTGGAAGTGTCCTACCATGGTGGTTATTCTGAAGGTAGTAGGATACATACCGCCATGCTCATGTATTCTAGCAGAAGCGACAGCGGATGCAAATTTGTGCACAGAGGCATGTCTTCTGTAGATTCTGCTCCGGAGGTCACATTACAGGACATGGTAAATTCCACACATCATTTTGACTGCAGAATTGTCCACAAACTACTTATACTGTGATCGAACAGCACCATCCGGTAAGTTCGGATACTGTATTTTAATCTGCATGCTATGGCGGTACCCAAGGACAGTGAAGGTAGGTGTTCACGACAATGTCTGCGGGTGAAAAACAAGAAGAAATTTCATGAACCGAAGCCCAGTAAGCAGGTTGTGCCTATGTATATACCTACATATAAATCACAATTAGAGGGCACTCTATACTGCAATATATTTTTGTACCCCTTGTCACATTCCAAATCAGTTTTGACCATAAAACTTTCATCTGCTTGAACATACAACCTACGCCAAAGTGTCGCAGAAAAAGCGTGAGGAATAGATATAAAAAACTGAAAACTGGTAACCTTGAAGATACCGTAGCTTCCGAGGAATAATTTTTATACGCCGTATACCGAATGAATCTTTCATTCAGGTCTGAACGGACAGGAAAATTCTTGTAAAAATCTTGCAAATGTAATTAGTTTCTTGAAACAGAAGTTTTATTTCAAAATATATTATGAGGGCTATGCAGCACAGAATGGTTGTAAGGCGTTTACCTCAGCTGTCAAGACTAAAAAGGTGACCCTTATTCATGGCGTTAAACTCATAGCCAACAGGTTCATCGAACCTACAAAATAAGAGCATAATCGTGGTCCTTGAGCCCGAATGGCTAACATTGGGATATTGTTCTTGCAGGTCCGTTGAAGAACAGACTCCCGACCCTCCAAAGCTCCCGAGGCTTTCCTTGAAGATTGATGAAAAGTGACGCAGTGTCGGGCCTGGCAGGGATCCTCAAGGAGTGATTTTACAAGCGGTCCAGACTTCTGAATAACAATTTTCATACTGTTTCCGTTCTGGAAGGCACGACCCATTAACCCATCCGGTAATATTAACCCTGACGGTTTTGCACCTTAAAAGCTAAGCATCGGCGCGGTTGCGGCGGACAGCATAACATGAATTAGCGGAAATGCTCAACCACATGCTGCTTTGTCAACAGCTTGCAAGTAAACCCATTCTACTCTATATGCGCCTCGTCACACTTCACGGGATTTCGAAATCGCTTGAAAAGCGTGGTGACCCAATGCTTTAAGGAATGTGCCCGGGAAGTACACTTTTCTAACTTTTCCCTAGTGATTCCGCATCTTCAGAAGCAATTCAGCGAAAGATAAAATTAAGCAGGCAAAATTACAAATTATTTAGTGCTTCAGAAGGATGTGAAGACCTTAGTGCAAATGGCGGCTTCAACAAGACGACCTGGCACCAGACGTGGTGCGCTTGCCAGTTCTGTTATTTCCCTTGAGGGACCACACAAAAATCTCACTATTCCGGCGGTATCAAGGTATATCATTTCCTCGTAGAGTCCATGAACCCTCGCGAAAAACATGCACATGCAGCCAGCCATATTTTCTGAGGACAGCGGAAAAAGCGACATCAAGATCATCTGGTTGTTAGCTTAAACCTAACCGAGGCTACCACTCCATTACTGGCTGCTCAATAAGTTAAAAAGGACGCATAATGGGACAAATTAAATTAAAATAAACGTCACCGTCAAAACCTTCACGATAACAGATGAAACGAAGGTCAAACCTTGTGTGTACAGCCGCGAGCCAACATTTCTGAAAGAAACCTTTACCACAAACAAAACCCAAGACAGGTCTCTCCGGTGTCAGCACAACTTCAACACACTCGGAGTAGGAGAGTCAGTCGATAAGGCGCGGATTAAAGGCCTAAGGCCCCTTTTAGCTGCAGGGACCCAGAACGGAGCTCAGTGACTAAAAAAGCCAGCCACCGGGGTGACTAAAACGAACGAAATTTCACCCATGGCTTGTTGTCAACAGGCAACACATGCTCAGCAAAAGCTTTATCTCGCCAAAATTTGACCAGTTACGAAGAACCATGCGATGGATGTAAGAAACCGCTCCAGTGCTTGCCCACATGCAATAGAGGTACCTAGTGCCCATCATTCTCACCGAAGGACACCCTTCCTGCACCACGTTTCCACCTGGAAGCAACAGAACCGAGCCACACGGTGTTCACAAAGCCACTGCGGACAGGTGACCTTCTGGGCCCATCTCAGCAGTTCACTGACGTAACCAACCGACCTGCATACTTTTCGGCGCAATCGGAACAGCTCTTACCGAGACTGTGGGGTGCAACTACCTCCGGCGCATATCTTGCTAATCGTTTAGTTTGCCGTTTTGCCAACACTGTCAGAATGTGCACGGAACGCACCAAACAGCGTGCTCCCCGGGACCCATCCACCGTATTCAAGCCCAAAACCGCCTATGGTAACTTGGACTGTAAAACCCTGCGTACGCACTGTTGCTCATCCATTCAGGCCAAACAATAATGGAGGATGAACTCACTGCCTAGTACCCCAAATCCGTAAGTTGTATCTTATTTGACCACTTTGTTAAGGGGCAACGGCGCATTTGAAATCTGGTACTGGTCACCGGTTCCAAGTGTTTTACCGTGCTCAATCATTTGCGACCCGCCTAACCGCATGATTCCTCAACTGGCAGCTCTTCCGATTATCTGTCCCACTTAATTCATCACTCTGCTATTAAGGCCGGCTTCAAGAAATGATCAAAGGCCTTTACTTGCCCCACCTCTCAAAAACGAAAACAATTCCATCCTCTGCATAGGTTTCCTGAGGCTTTAGTGAGGCCTTGTAATTCAGTCTGTCGCCAAAAGTAAAGTCCGTATGATGATCTGGTATCCTTGAGCTTCCCAATTGTGACTTGTGCAACCACCTTCTTTGGGCAGTTATCGCAGCCATCTAGTGTCCCGTCGCGGCCGCGAGATTAAATCTGAAGGCCAGGCAGTGCAAAAACATTTCGGACCCTATCCCGTCCGCAGCCCTCCATCTACTTTTTGTACTAATTGGTCAATTATCTACATCGCCTCCTTAACACCCCCACCAACCCTGCCCTCTGGCCTTTCCCTAACCAATTAGGCTTTCCTCACGTCTAAGCTCATCCGTATCGGTCCCGAGACCTTCCCCATGAAAAACACCGCACACCCCTAACCCCACTCGTTTTTCACTCCCCGATTCTCACGCCCCGTAGCGCACAAGAAACAAAGGTCCTGCCATCCTTACCATAACTTGAAACCATCCCACATTTGACCGCATTACCACCCTGGTAAACCATGGCTTCCCTCATAAATACCGAATAACAACTCCCGTACTCACTTTTGCGGAGAGACTTTGCTGTGATCTTCGTTATCAATTTTTTTAGAACGCTTTCAAACTCCCCCTGATACATCACGGCCCACTCCTTGGTCTTCCTTTAGTCTGTTGTACAGATTTGTACCTCACCTAGCCCATCCTCCTCGTCGATATATCGCCACCAATCTTCACTTTCACAATTCTACCTAAACTACCCAAACACATCGGCTCTCAAGACTGAAAATGAGGCGTTCCTAACACGAACTGTCTGAGAACTGTAGGGCTTACTCATTCTCATTGCTTCACGGACAGACATCCTTCAACCTATATCAAAGTAGAATGTAATGCTACCCTCCCCGTCTTCTTCCTCTAAGCTGTTTAACCCTGAATCTTCATCGAACATCCCTTCATTGTTTCCAAGAGAAGTTCCTTACAGCCAAAAGACCTACCAACCACATCGCTCTTCGAGGCCGGTAGACAGAGCACACCAAGTAATCTCAAACCCTTTGGCAGTAATAAAAGACATCTTTACTGCTCTACTCAGCAGCCCCCATCCTTCTTTTACTAGAAGGATCTCAGATTCGCACAAACCTGACAAATCTCGGAGCCTTTGCATAAGATGGAACGTGAACTAATGTACTTCGAGGCGAGTAGCCTGTAACATGTCTCTTAACTTCCGATGAAACATGCGATCCTTCAAATCTTAAAAAACTTCAATTCTTATTGGCACGATCGCGCCTGAGATTTGTTAGCGTGTGGATCTCTTTCACCAGATCCTAATAAACAATCTCCCTGACCGGATTCCGGCAGAACACACGAACTGCTATTCTGACAGCGTGTAACATGCTCGACATTACCTGCACGGCTCGTCGGCTCCGAAAGACGAAATCATCCATGCGTTGCGCAATATCAATTTGATTCAGAGATGCAGACAATGCCGTATGTCTGCTAACATCGTATGTCCTCCCCCACACTACTGAGGGTTCCCAGACCATAAAGATCAGTGATACTCGTATTCGACTGCGGAGGCAGCTAACTGAAAGTTACTATCCAACTGAAAGCCACCAAACAGATCCCTTTCCCCTCACCGCTCCGTGCAAACCAATGCTCTTGACATTAATTAAATGCAGACTTTCCATGCGACCAACTCCTCGGACTGCCACACAGTCCGGATCACTCTCGGTGCGTGTGTGCATAGCAGCCGAGGAACATTCACTTCAAACTACATCTTACTGAGTCTGCCAAATAACGTGGTCTCTTATACAGCCGCACCGAAATCTGTTAGACCCCCGACCGCGCTGAAGCCGGTTCTAATCCTGCCGGACCTCCAGCTGCCTTCATTAATGCCGACGTTGACATGATACCCTTAAGCTCATAATACATCGACAACTATTCTTCCCAGAATCTTAATCACACCCTGTCTAATTCTTGTGTAATTTCGCCAGGCCATGGCGCCGCCTCAAGCCGTAGTGCGACAAAAACCTGCCTGTGTGCTTCAAACCCCTCATCCCATGCTCTCGGCCACAGACCCCACACTTCTACCTTTGGGCACCTGGGTGTATTATCTCTGACCCCACTCGCACCAGCAAAATTCACTGCCTATGTAACAGGTGCTGTGGCTCACCGGCCCCGAATTGAAGTTGCGCTCGATGATCGTAGCATAGGTTCTGGCTCCAGATCCCGACATAATGACACCCCGTGTTCCCCCACCCCCGGCTCAAGTAACCGCTGCCAAAGCCTTCTATGATAACGCCTTCTTTCTGACTAAATCCCCGACTTTATATTCTCCGCCGTTTGTCTACAAATGCGACCGCACCCCGAATTCTACATAAATACGCCTGAGGCCTCCCAAACCGCGCACACCAGGAATTCGGCGGGAACCCCCGCCCGCAGACATCATTAACTAATCTTATTTTCTATTAAGCTCCGCCCCCATGGCCGCCCACATACAATCTCTCCGAGTTCCATTTTCAGCAGTTACCTACCCCTAAACCTCCTCCGCCTCTTTGAAGCTACTCCACTAATTATCTGTAAATAAACCCCATCTCTATATATCAAAGCCTCATCTACTGCAACCACCAAGTCAGAGGACTCTTGTGCACACTAAACTGAGCACATTCCCCTTCGCATTTATTAATTATTTCGATGCGCCCTGTCCCCCACCTTATCTTGCATCTCTTGCCATGAACCTCTCATTTCACCTCCTCCAATCAACTCAGTTTGGCTAACCGTACCCACGCTCCCCCCAATTTATTGCTACCTGACCCGTCGTTTTGTCCTTCTTTAAGAACGTCCCCTAGCATCCATGCCATACCCCCACATCCCCCTACATCTAGACGCTCCAGCGGCCCACCGGTTGTGTGGCCTGAATTCCGGTGTTTCCGTTCGGATGCCATTTTGGGTAACGTCCTGTGAAGCCACTGACACGGCCCATATGAAGGTCTGCTAAAGCCACCCTGTAACTGTTTGTCCACGGACCTCATATTCACCTTCCACGCCTACAAACATATGGCCCTCTACAACCCGCACCGCCGCCAGAACCTTGTCACCGTACCCGCCACAGCACGTCCCAGCACTTTACTCCCGCGTATCTTTAACTTGCTCTACCCCGTCCACCAATTCGAGAACACCTGGTTCCCCTGTTTTTAACCGTTTCATGCACACCTCCCTGGACTTACCAACTTTTTACCAGCTACACTGCCTACCCCTTCGTATCCCGCTAGTTATGCAACTGTCCATCTAATCAACGCTTGCCCTCTCCCACCTAGACTGCATTAAATCCAACTTATCTTCGCAACAGCTTGTTCAGACTTCATATCCATCACTGAAACTGGCACGCCTGACGCCCTTATCTCTTTCCCGGGATACACTAACTCCCGTTACGATCGTTCCACCGCCGTGAAATTGGCCGCCCCATACACTCCGGAAGAGAAGCGGATGTCTTTTCTATTGACGATCCACTACTGACGGACTCTATAGATTCTGTTTGGTTTTCTTCCTGTCGGTCTGATACGTCGTTTATCCTGAAGCTTTCCAACACCCAAAGTGTGGAAAACATTTTCGGCAGCCGTATTCGTCACAATGTCCAGTTGCTCCCATACGGGCTCTCCGTCATTTCAGTTGTCGTTCGGCCGGACACTTATCTGTACTAGTCGATAAATTTTGGAGGTATAACAGGCACTTCCGTGAAACCCACGACCCCTCACCCTCTACTCTTATCAAGAAACTTACAAGTGAGATAGCCGGTGACGTACTGGCCTTCGAAAAGCGTAAAAGTCTACCACCGCAGCCCGCCCCACTTGTTTTGAGGTACTGGAGTGTCCCTTTCACAGGCATTACGTCTTTAAGTCTTCCGCATTTCCAAGTTTTGTGGCTCCATACGAGAGGCCTGTTTTTGATTTCGCTGATATCGTAGAACTTATGAACGCCTACTTGGCTGGCTGCTATGTCCCTTCTGCTTAAGGCCCTTCTACTCATCGCCCAAAACTGGTTGCGTGTTAACTATGTCCGTTGACGAAATAAACCAAAATCTGTACACACTCTCCGTTGCCTTACCTGACCTGACTTCCTCGCTTGGCCGCTTTAGAAACCAGTTTCCAAGGCTCTGACGGTATCCCCTTCCCCAGTCTTTGTGCCGGTGCCCTGCACGCATCTTTTAATCTTCTTTTCAATACATTTCTCATTACTGGCACAGTTTCAGAACAGTGGAAGCACTCCACCGTCGTCTCGCACTGTAAATCAGGCACGGAAACTGCCCCAGCTAGCTATCATGGCATTCGCTACTCGTGCTTGCCACCCCATGTACTCTAGAGCACCCAACTAAAGTCCCTGTCAAGGATTATCTGCCCACCGCCAGGACCTTTAACACATGCTTGTATTTATGGACAGCTAAACCCAAGCAAAGGACGAAGGACTCATAACGGATGCCATATTTTTCGACTTATCAAGGGCACTCGATCAACCCTCACACGTCCCGCTGCTTCACAAACTCGGGTTTTACGGTATTCAAGGAAAAATTCTTCACTGGATTAAGGCGTTTTCATCAGACAAAACATTCCGAGCAAAAGTAAACTCGACCAACACTTCTTCGGCGCCGGTCCTCATTGGAGTTCCTCAAGGCCCCGTTTTTGGCCCACTTCTGTTTCTGACCTAAGCCAACGACCTTCCACACATTCGTTCAAATCCATGTCTACTGTTTTCGGATGGCTTGAAATCCTGGAGTTCAAATGCTAGTGCCCCTCAAATGGATGTAGACGCTGCAAAGCATTGGGCGTTGGGCTGGCACCTTCCTCTGAATGACGAAAAGTGCGTCCATATGTCACTCGGGAAAGACTCAGCGAACGTATTTGTCGCGCATGGTGAGAATGAACCAGAAGACATCGCGAGGATAGGATCCAAAATGGATTTATTAATCTGGCTCCCTTGAAGCATGTCTTTCTTACTGACCCATGATAAGTTGGCTCGAAAGGCGTTCACTGTTCTATGGATGATTCGGCCAACCTACCCCCGTATTACTCGCACGGATTTCCAGATATTTTATGGGGACCGCCTCTTGAATGCGTCAACTAAGTTGTCTACTCGGAACGCAAGAAAGACGTAACCCTCGTTGAGTTTGTCAAACAAGCTGCTTTGAAAATGGTTGCTGGCCTTAAATCCGTTGGATAACGAAGCGGGTCTAGCGGTGCTTGGCCTAATTCCCCTGGAGTATCGTCGCCTCCGGGGAAACCTACTATTTACTTATGCCCTGTTTGAACAATGTTTGGCCAACAGGTTTTTCACCGTTGACCCAGCTAACACACGGCGGGTACACGGTAAGATCATTTGCAAGCTCAGAGCACACACCTTTATTAGACAACAGTTTTTCTCATTTCGGACAGTTGGTGTGTGGAATAACCTTCCTCCAACGGTTATTCACGCTGCATCTAGTACCCAGTTCAAAGCACTTTTAGATGTGTATTTAGTTGAGTCCTCGCGCTAGCGAGCTTACTGCCCCGCGATGAGAACTTGATGAGCAGCGCTACACCCTTCTTCCGCTTGTGCCTTTCAGGCGAACAGAAGCCACTGAACGAAAAGAACAGATCCGACCCAGGAAGCGTGAGCGAATGTCTCGGTCCTGTGCGTCAATTCGTGAATCCGTGAGGAACACTATATGGGTTTATGGCCCGGCGTTCAGGTAACACGTGCAAGGTAGATTTCTTTAATCACATTTCGTCTGCCGGACAATGTACCATTCTTATCCACCTTGATATTCACAAAGCTTTTTACCAAGTCCCTCATGGCGTCCTCCTCGGTAAATTACTACCTGCAGTTATTGGTGGCCCGTTTTTGCATAATTTGATTCTTGTCTCTCTGGGTTACCTCAAGGGTTACTAAACCCGTGAGCCTCTCCTCAGCACCACCTCCTATCACCAGCGGAGTTATTCAGGGTAGCTTGCTTGGGCCCCTGCTGTTCTTACTGTGCATCGGTGATGTAACTGAGCTGATCACACATGGCTACGCTTTTCAATTTGCTGGTGATAATAAGATAGCATACATTACAGGCTCTTATTTTATCTAACATTCGGGCTGCTCTTCGTTCTTTGTCCCACTCTTCCTCCAAACCCGGTCTTTACTTACCGTTCCAAATTTCCAAGCCTTCCCTTAGAGATTTCATATTCCTCCTGGGGCGTTTGTCCTTGATGGGCTGTCGATTTATGTTCCTCCCAATGTGAGGGACCCAGGTGTTAGGCGCCCCCATGCATTCAACCTTTCCCGACATGTGTCGTACAAACGAGCCAAAGCCCACATGCCATATGCTTTTGTTCGCCGCTCATTCCACAGCAAACTATGTGTGATGGCTATCTTTAGGCAGCCTGCAGGACTCATTCTGGAAATAAGCCCTGATCTCACCTCGCAGTATTCCAAGACGTGCTAGACTGCTGTGGAGAACGTGCGGGGCTCAGTTACTATATGCCTGTTTCTGGCGCCATTCCGCACTGTCATGTTGTCTTCGCCGTTCGTCACTCGGGCTGCATCTTTCATGGTGAGGCGCATTAGGTTAAACTTTGGCCCTCTGCATCGCCTTAACTACCGACCAGCTTGCATTGTTGGCTCCCGCCTTAAGTCCTCTTCTCCTCTTCCCTATGTTGTCCGCAACTCTGATTTTTAAATCCCATTGGTGACCTGTCAAACTGCCTCTTGATAAATCGTTCTCTTTGTTTGCATTCTAAGTTATGGAGCAAGCTACCCTCACATACCCTTACCATATCCTCGCAATTCGGCCTTCGAAATATCCTC
>SJOL01007428.1:151594-163002 GCA_004794785.1 Opisthorchis felineus | reverse complement strand
GGTAAAAAAATGCCGTATTTTGCAGAGTTCTGGGTCATTTTCGCAGAACAGGAGACGCTATTTCCAGGACCCTAACATGCGTCTCTTGAACCCATACGTCCAGACTTTGACCTCAGCCCCCAGCAGTAGGAGAATTTTCTTGGAGAAGTTAATGACGTCATTTCATTTGGTTGCCAAACACTGGTTATGCAGTGGGTTCATCACATACTCTGGGCACCTGTCCGGGTCTAGCGCTTTCTCAACCACGGAAGCTACGAACGTCACCCAGTTGTTTTCCGCACCACGTATATGCCATGCTTAGCCCGTCTTCAACCCTGAGAAAGGAAGGAATGAATTTTCGAGGGTGTTAAGGTGTTTAGGCAACTGTGTAGGAGAGGCAGGGGTTGATTCAAAAAATATATTAAAAACTGGGGAATCAATGCGCAAAGTGCGGGTGATTTGGATGTCGATTTACTGCTTTGCGCACAGAAAGACAATTTACGGTTTGCCTTTACTAGGCAAAAAAAGAGGCATCCTGCCTGGCGCATGATAATAAAACCTCGAATTGCAAAAAATGAGGAACCAGAACAACGAATCTGGTGCGGTAGCAGGATTGTCACGATCTGAGTGGTCGATCTGAACTGAAGTCTAAAACCACCGATGAGGCCAATTCGGCCTTGGACTGTTGGGCTTATGGCCAGGGTCACAAAAAGCGTAAGTGGGGATGATGAAGTAGAGGAATCAGTAATACGGATAAATGGCAGCGGGAATCTCATAGTCACGGTGTATATTGAAACTGTAGAAACCCATTAGTGTCACTGTTAGAATGGGGTCGGGAGGTTCAGGGTTTTAGAATGGACGTGTCCCCGAGGCGGCTGGGGCCAGAAGAAGAGTTTGTTCGCAGTTGTAGGTAGGGGCACGAGTGGGTGAGAGGGCACCGTCAAAATTGGGAAGTGAATAGTTGCGGGTATGCTATCAAAATGGGTGTGGTAGTGACGTGCCATCATTGCTCTGACATACTTCGGTCTTTGGACAACCCCGTGACCGACATGTTTGAGGTGATTGGGCTGGGATATGCAATTCTGTGGGCAGCGGGATTTTTTGGGTTGGCCCAGGGGATTCGCAGATGTAGACAAAGCCAATGTAAGGTCGCAGGTATTTTTTTGGTCTGGATGGGGATCCCTTCGAGTGTAAAGCGCAGATCGGTTGGAGTGGATAACAGCCAAACAGGGCGTCCGAATCAGATGTAGCCAAAGGTTGAAGCTTGGGAAGAAGAGGGAATGGGATGAGATCAGTGATGTCTGATGAGTCTTTAGAGGCATCTGATAGGATTAAGTCCAAAAATAGAGAAAAACTGAACGTTTATCACAATTACGGTGGTCACAGCAGGTGATTAAATGAGACAGGATGGGGGTAGATATGTACTTAGTGGACTAACGATCAAAGACTGGCTAAGCTTGCCAATATAAGCTATTATAGTATCGCAGACAGAAAAAATTATTGTAAGTACGCAGAGACGTGATGTGGTGAGAGAACTCAAACACAGTAACTGGCGGGAGTGGAACTTCGTGGATGATTGACTAGATTTTCCGGGGGTTATTCCGTGAGTTGGACAGTACCATAATCAAGGATGGAAAGTGAATGTAAGAGTAATGACCGCCAGTCCGCCAAGCACTGCTATCAGCTTCAATCAACGAGTGGTGCATGGCGAAAAAGCTTTTAGGCGCTAGCTTTGTATGTTCGTGGTGGAGGGTTTAGTAAACTCATTGCGTACATATTCATTTTTTGTATGTATCCACTCCTGGGAGGGGCAGGAAGGTGTGTGTTTTGTTTGGTTGACGAGGTGGGCTTTGATGCGGTGCAACCTCAAGTATGACGAAGGCAGCTACAGCTTCGCATGTCGATGTAAGCCGTGGGTATTGCAGAGTATCCTCAGGCTATCCCAAGTGTTGAAAAAAAAACTTTTTTGAAAGACGAAGGGTCCGTTTTTGCCATCTGTTGTTTGCTGCGTTGCCAGATACGTGACGCAACCCGAACGAGTCCATCACCAGCAGCAACAAACAGAACACAACAGTGCTCTTTTATGGATTTCCTGAATTAAGGGCCAGACTCAGAACCACCGGCGATGGGCAATGCGCCCGTGCTACTGGATGGGTGGCGGGTATACAAACGCACCATGGTGCAGCGTAACAGGACGACCCTCCCTGCAGGGCGTACCCAAACACCACACGATGTTTTCATCCCTCGTGCATGCTGCCAGATCTGGAAGGAATAAGGCTCTATTCAATGTGTTTTATTTTCAAGCTTTCCAGAAACTTCACCTTTTTCGAATTTTATTTGAAACATCCTCTTATTTTCGTGGCTTTCTAGGTTCTTAGTACCCGCCTGGCTTAACCGTCTCCCATTCACTAGCACTTGCCAAAAGATGCCATCCGCGCAGGATTGACCAACACGTTCTTAGCCGTCTGTCGTTCACTGCCTGCACCAGTTGTCACAAGAGTATTGCACTCGCCGCTCCGCATTTTTAAACCACTCTGTGGCGACTGACGTATGTTTCGTATCGCCTGGCCTCATCTATGGGTTTATGGTGTACGCGCCACCTGGCCTTCGGGTTAACCGCCCCCTAGTCCCGCAGTATCAGTCACGGCTCCGATGGCAACGTCTTTCTACCTACTTCTTTTGGCCGAACTATTGCCTTTCTCGAGACCACAACGATGTTTGCCTAAAATGGCAAGAGAAATACCTGGCCCCATTCAAGAGGCCCGCGATATAGGAAATGATTCTTGCTTTCCCAATAATCAATGTTTTTCAGTCATCTGCTGATGAGCCCACATGGCACGTGATCGGGGACGCTGCCTCTACTTGAGCTGATTCGGCCAGACGTGCAGCCTACCTCTCCATCCACGCCGTCCCATATTCCCGTCAAATCTAATCGACCAGGTTTGAGAAACTCCTTGCTAGTCTCTTTCCACCAAATCGCTAACTCAAAACCATATCCGCGAACTTATTATTCGGCCGACTCCAGCCGATTTTTTGATGAATTGGGGCGGCTGTAATTGAAGAGGGACGGTGGGCCATTCTCACTGATTGCCTGAAGGACCTAGGTGTCTGGCTGTCTCCAAGCCTATCCTTCTCAGTCCACCACGAAATATCATCTCAGAAGGCAACTGTTGTTATTTGGATGAGTTGCCACTTTTCTCTCTATTACTCACATGGACCTTTAGAGTGTCCATGGAGCCCGCGTTGAATCGGATTCCGAAAACGCCATCCGGGCTATCTGCTCAGAGTGAAAGACGGACGTAACTCTCATTGTATGTGTCCACCAAACTGCTACGGAGACAGCCACCGGTCACAAATCACTTGATTACGAAACACACCAGGAGACACTTGACCTCTTTCAACCGGTTTATCGGTACTTCCGAGAGGGCCTGACAAACACGCCTTGTTTGAACCAGGTATGGCCAATAGGTTTTTCAACTTTCGGCCTGCTACCATACGGCAGAAGAGGAGCGGTCAGGTTTTCGGGATTGGAGCGCTCACTCGTAATATGCTGTTTTTGTCATTCCCAGTAGTTAGTGTGCTGTTGCCCATGCTGCGCCCAAGATCTATTTCAAATCATTTTTGGGTGCATTTTTACGTGGATCTTTGGGCCGACAAGCCTGCTGCCCAACTTTGAGGACCTAGTGGTGCCACACCATTTCCTGGACCGTGTCGTTCAGGTGAACCAAAGAAGTTGGCCGACAAGAACAATGAGGCTTGGACGAGGACATTGTTCCTGTGTATTGCTCCTTGAATTATTGGCTATTTATCACCTTGCTTCACAAGCCCAACAATCTACTGTCTTAAAGACCGAATTCCTCGCTTCACCTCCTGGCCCGAACAAGCCAATTCTAGCCGGAACGGCCCAGGCGCATTATTCCTCCCGTCGGCTTTGGCTGTACTATAAGCACTAAAGGGCACACCTCCATCACTGGACGTCTTTTCCCCTCACCCGAGCTCCACGGGACCCACTATAAGGTCACACAATCAGACCGCCACCCACTCAAACAGACAATGTAGCTCATCTGTGGGATCACCCAACTCGACACACGCGCAACTGCTCGTGGCCGTTAACCTCTGCCCCAGGAGTTCAAGATGGCACAACCCACCCTTACTGCAACCAGCTATTCTCCATTGCACTTGTTACTGTCCCAGCCCACCTCTGGCATGGCATCCCTTGTTGTCCGTTCCTCACTGCAACCGGTTAGCACCGTCATCCAAAAATAACTCAGGGCGGTTTCTCATGCACCACGCAGTTTGAAGAATGTACGGAGTCAGCACTCACCTTGCGGCTCGGAATGGAACTTTATCGCTGTAACCCCTCCAAGTGAGGCCGATCCGCACCTGTCCAACGCCTCACACTTTTCTGACTACCCACACCTCCCCATTTCTACCTCCGCCCACGTACCCGTCGCAAGACAAACGACTCTCGGCCTGCCTGCACGCTCCCCGCCTAACTCGTCTTACCTGTTTTTAAACCGTTCGTTTTCCTCCTTAGTAGGTTAAAAGACACTTCTCAATATCGCACACCGCCACTTAGAGACGCAGTCGTATCCCCTGTAAACACATTGCAGAGTGCCCTAATCTCCAACAGAACTTGCCAATGATGTTTTCCTGAGGGGCATTTACAGTGACTACGCAAGTATATCAGACAATAGAAACGGACTGATGCATCTCGTATCCCATAGTATCCTGAGCTTTATATTCATATCTAACACATGACCCACGTCTGGCATCGGTGACAGTAAATTAGATCTGCGGGAATGCACAGTCCGCATTTTTGGCCCCGCCCCGACCGAAATGTTGGCACAACTTTCATTGCTATCAACGTCCCTCTTCTAACTGAAAACGACATAGTCGTTAATCACATGAATTCTTCCGAGCCAATTTCACTTGCCTTGTTCTAGGAGGAATGCGACGGCCCCTTGCGGGCCTCACTTACCACTTCACATTTTCTCCGGATAAAGGTGATGTCTTATTTCCCAGTCTGTTTCTGTTAACGTCCCAAATGGATGAGTTCAGTTGCCCTGCAATGCAATTGAGGCACTTCCAGACACTAGCTGGAGTTTCATCCATGTCCTCTTGAATACACGTGTCCGTCCGCCACACATGCGGCCCAATCCTCACTAACACTGCGCACATCTGCAATAGAGTGACATTCTAGATCATCATACTTTCCCAGCTGGGCAACACTGAGCACACATGGATCTTCTGTTCTATTGCCGTTCCATTGCTGCATCCATATTCCCACGTTTCGCACATCACCGTGGTAACTACATTGCCACGTGGAACTGCTTGTGATCCATTGACTGCTAGACCCACTGGTCTACCTCCTTAAACTAGTTGGAGAACGAAATGTCACATCATATCTCCGAATCATGGAAAAGCTTCTTTTGAATCATGCTGTTCATCCTTTATTTCTGCCTTCACCAAAAAGTGTCCTCGTAACAACGCCCTACGGAAAAAGGAGACCAGCTACAGTCTCACGCACAGGTTTTCTAAAAGCTGTCCTTCTTTTTCGGTACTCCACGTCATTCTGTCATCCTTCCGAACTTCGGACAGCTCCCTCACTCACGACTTCACTCACCCCTGTTAACGGCTACAAAACCGCACCGCCCTCTTCCCAACGCTTGTACTCGAAACACTTACCGGCCTTGAAATGATGGCACACCCTATCGGCTAAACAGCCGAACAGCCCTTCTATCGAGCAAATATTTAAATCTTCCTGAGCTTCCGGAGAGATTCCGATAATCTGGCAGTCTTTTGATGAGAGTACCAGGGAACGACATGTCTATTATACGGAGGGCTTTCTGGCCCCATCTCTAACAGAATGCATTGGTGGCTCACTTTCTCCCATTTTGCACATCATTTGGAATTCCACGTGGACCATGGCTTGGTCCGAAACCATTCTTACCATTCAAACCATTCAAATCACTCCGTGCTCCCCTCGCAACTGAACGTAGGGTAGTGTTATACGCTGATGACCCAAAGATATGTTGTGGCTACACTCCCGCTCTACTGTAGGCACCCAGATTCTACGTCTTCTAGGCGAAAACAACGCTCCCTCCATAAACTCCAAGAAAATCATCCACTTGCCTATCAAAGCAGATCCTGCGACTTTGCCACCCACAGGAAATAACATCGCCCCTCTCTCCACGGTATACTAGCTTGAAAACAGACTTCTGGGTCACTCTTGATCTCTCTCCATCCCTGATGGGCTTGTGCCACTTTAAAGGGAGCCCCTTCCAAAGATAGATCCTCCAAAGTTCATCGTGCTTTATTGTACGTTTTTTGGCTCCACGACAGAAAGTCAAACGCTTTTGCTGCCCTTTTGCCTAAAAAGTGAAGTAAATATTCCCAGAAAAGTACTGAGTAGAGCAAGGAAGAATTCTGCAGCGCTACCCAGCTCCCCCTTCCTCGAGCAGCTCCGGCATCTGAACTTGCCATGTTTGGAATACCGTGAAATACAGCGATTTCTCACATACACCGGCAACCTTTTCCAACCCAGGCACATGAAGAGTCACTGATCCGTTCCCACCGAACTAACAGCTGAGCTTACCGTTACACGTTTTACAGAACACGCGCACAACTCAAACAAAATTAACCCTTTCCCCAAGCGCTTTTTCAGTCTGGAAGGGACTCCAGGACGATTTTATTTGCACGCTCACCCAGGGATGTCGCCAGGAGTTACCAAATGTATCCAGGATTTATGTTTTAACAACCGCTGACCTTGATGACCATTATTCATCCTCCACATACATGATGTGACGAATTGATAAGCGTGAATTCCTACGGTAATTTTACCGTCAACGCACTTAATATCCCACTAGTCTCCTGTCGGCATACCCATTGCAGTCCATAACACCCAAAGCGTTCCTAAATAATAATCCGTGGTCCGAGAAGATTCGACGTGTGTCCAGTTTTCCTGACATACATGGCTCACAAACACTCCAAACCCGACCGGTACTTTTGTTTATTCTTGCAAGGCTGCTTCAGTGGTTCGAAGATGACCATGTCGTCCCGCGACATTCACGTGTGCACCACCAACTCAATTGGCCCAAGTCTGCTCCCCTCCTTAGTCTCATGCATATTTTGTATTAATCTTGCCTGATACTACTCAATGAAAGCAACCCTTGCGTAATTCCCTTGCAACTCCAACTCTTTCCTACCATTCAGCTAACAGTTTCCGGTTGCGAATACATTCATTGTGTCAGCATACTCAGTAAATTCACAGAAATAACATAACTTGCATCTGACCTCTCCAACATCTTAGGTTTCTTACCAAAACTTTGCTTGCTCCCGAAATCAGTGCAGACGGACCAATCCTCTGAGGATATGGGCACAAAAATTTTGATTCTCCTGGGGTCGTACCGGAAGCATTCACCTCCTAACATATTTCTTCCTGCTCTCCGACTCAAAACACCCATGTCCCGCCTCACATTCCTGGACTCTGAGTTACCCAAAATCTTCGCAAGCGGCTTAAACAGTTCACCCGTATCATCTACCTTTCCGCTTCTAGGCCGGATGCGATTCACTTAGTCTCATTCAATCCCTTGTAATCGGTGCCCGATATTCGCGCCCCTAGTTTATGATCCCGGGGGTAAGTGTTCCGGAGTCAAGTCGGACGCCCTCTCACCACCAGCTCTGACAGTCTTTGAATTTCTAAAGCCGCCTGCATCGCTGGGGTGTCACCAACACTCCTTTAACCCCGCTGTATTCTCAATATGCGGTCAAGAGTGTTCACGAACGGAAGTGTTGTGGTAGCTCAGGTTACCATTCTTCAACCTAGGCAACAATGATCGTGCTGTACCCTCCTATGACCTCCTTTGCTCATGATAAACACACTTGTCCAAGGGTCTATTGTTTGTCCATCAGGAGAGGGTATACGGATATATGAGGTTAATTGAGCGCCATCAAGTAATTGGCTCACAGCATCCCCACAGCACGAATGGCATCTTTGATTTATGAAGTTGGCGGGTGTCATATCCCCACATTTGCCCCCTTCCTAAACAAATAGGAAAGTTTCCAGTATGTATCCGCGGGTTACTTAACCGAAAATGGATACAGTGATGATGACTTAAAGGGCCAAGCCGACCCATTTAAATAAGTTTCAGAAGAGTAGCTCCTGACCCGGACCAGATTCCATAGAACCTTAGTTTCTGGTACATACGATTCAAGCAAAAGGGGCTTCAGTTGCATTCTCAGTAGCACACAAGAGTACCCCGATCGGGCATTCACCTATTGCTGTACAACCTTCCTCGACCTCCATTTGGCCTTTTTGATAGCACCTCACGAATCCCACCCACCAGTTGGCTTGTTAACACCGACATTTTCAGTCAAAGGTGTTGCCATACAAACCTGACGGTTCTCCTGGCCCTGAAAGCAGTCAGCACATTGTCCTCGAGGAATGAGCCCTTGCGCTTACCCGCTCATATGATTTACTGCTCGTCTGGTTGTTTGAATCTGGAGCTCTTCCGGCGGTGTTGGAAAAAGAAATAACCTAGCGGAATTGCAAAAACCTTACCATGGCCCACCCACGCATCGTTATGTCAGCCTGACCTACAACCCCTTTAAGCTTGTAGGACAGTTCACGAAAAGATCTCTCTTAACATTTCTTCTCTCCAATAGATTACATCAACTGACTCAGCACGGACTAATCCCCATACATTTGGGTCTCGCAGACAGTTTCACTCTGCCATTACACAATCGGGGGAAGGGTAAATGCTTGCTGACGTGTAATTCCCCCATGCCTCCGAAAAAACCCACGCAGTGCTAACCATTTGCCGAGGCTAGTTACTGATTCGGGCCCCTATCTCGTTTGCTTAGCCTCCACTTTAAATCGTTCCAATTACGTGTTGGGAGTGCACTTTTGCCTTACGTCACCGCCGTGTCCGTCATTAATAAACCTCGGGATCTGCACTATTCCTGATTTTTAAGTGTTCAGCCTTTGACCTTACTTTGAGATGCTGTAGGGCGCTTTGCTCCGGCAAACTGAGTTCATGGTGCACTTATCTATCCACTGCCCAAACAGCTGTTCAGAATAGCACAGGGCTGGCTTCTTTTAACCTCCTCTTCAAAAACCCTCGGAAGACCTTCAACGTATCCTTCCGAAAACCATCACCACGATGTTGTATATTACCTTTGGAGCGTGCTACCACAACTATTCTAGGCGCCAAACACCACTTGGATCTGGGAAGATGGAACCACACAATGGTAATTCATTCTTCCAAGGAAAGATTGTCTGCTCACCTGGGCGCGCACTCCCACCTTATACGTGCACAAGTTCTGCACGCTCTAATTCACTCCCATAGTCCTATACGTTGGTGGTACTGGAGTGATTTATGACAGCCCATTTCAGAAGGCGTTCCGTTCCGTCGAATAGTGTGCCAGTGAGACTAACTGGCCTGTAGCTGTCGGGTGATAGGTGTGACAATCGCTTCATTTCAGGCATAGATACGGTTGCCTTCATCAAGCGGTTGACCAAACACCAGGCAAAAACGATTTGCCAGTGTGAGCAACGTTTCTTTCAGGATCCTTGGATGGATCTCATCTGGCCCGAAGTGCTGAAGGGTTTGTCTTGTGCAAAAATTAACGGATACCCCCCACTGTGAAAACCAACTGGTTTATTTACCCTTCGTGGTTACGCCTTGCCAAGACAACTTGTGGCAAGGCGGCTGGGGTCGAATAAAAGCCTGCATCGTGTTCTATATAGGCTTCAGATGCCACTATTGGCTCACTTGTGGGTTGTCCGATTCTGTCAATCAAGGAGGAGGCGGCTAGCTTATTTCGTTAGCTGCGTTTCATGTATTCACACAGTGCATTTTTATCCTTCCGGGCGAGGTCAGTATCGTGGCCCGTTTTCGTATGTTCCGTAAGCGAATTGCTGACTAACAGCGGTTCCGCGTTTTATGAAATGCCAGCTCAGCTTCTATGTCTCTTGAAGCTAACATTTTGGAGATTAGTTGAGACTTCGTTTCCAGAAGACGCCGAGTCCTTTCGGGTAGCTCTTGGTCCGTTCGGCCGCGCGCTGATTTCTTCGGATGACCACCGCGTCAGCCTCGTGAATTTCCTGGACGATGACCGTGTGCGCCTACTTTACTGAAGCTGGTCCAAATTTAAGTTGGTCAAGGAAGACACGCATTTCGGATAAGCCTGCTGGCAGAAGTTTCGAATCCATGTTTTAGGTTCCGGTTTCCTGGCCCAGTAACAGATGAAGTCAAAGGTCAGCACACATTGGTCACTATGTCTCGGTGTAACCTTAATTAACACTTAGTCAAGGAAGTGCCTTTCGTTGGTGTTAACCTAATCCAGCAAGGATGGCAGTTGGCCTGCGCGGTATCTGGTAGGTGCGACGATAGGTTGAGTCCAGCCGTTTTGTTGAACGAATTTGGTCAGCGCAATTGCAAAATGTCAACCGGACCCGATGAACTGGACCTCCATTCAGGAGGCCTTGGGAGCGGAGTTGGGTGAACTGTCAGCTGGGGGTAGTTGCTTAAGTGTTTGCATGGGTAGCTGGTCATCTTCCGTTGGTCTTGAGAGGTAACTGTAGACCTCGCCGAGAAGAGGATAATCGGTCCCATGCAGCTGAGTTTGAATCCACAATGCGTCGCAAAAAGTTGGAGGAGAGGTGTCAGAGAGAACAATCAGGATGCAGAGGACCAAATGTGAGTGCTTTCCCGCGTTTCCAGTCAGCTCAAAAAATACAGGTCTCCGCGTCAGAGGCTTCTGGATGGAGCCAGGTTTCGCAAAGTGCGATCATGGATGGTCGTTCGAAGCAAACTGACTGTTGAATGTCGCGAAGTTCGTTGAAAAGACTGAGGAAGTTTGTGGACGGGTACTTCAACACTATCTCCGCTGCGTCCGAAAGTGGGCACCCGAGAGGTGTGCTACCAGAGAGGTAAGCAGATGTAGTGGTTGTACGCCAAGTTCAAGGCTTCAAGCGTCCTTTGCGGCGTACTCGTCTGCTTTCTGCTTTAGTGCTTCCAAGAACCGCTGTTCGTTTGCAGTGGGGTTGCCTTCCGGGGGTGCGGTTAGTGAGGACCGTTCGCCTTTTTGAAAAGTGGTCTTTTCCCTCAAGGTCGACAATTTCGGAGACTGATGTTTGTAGCTTGTGCAATTCCAACTTTTTGGCGCCTGAATTCGTTGTTGTTCAGGCACTTGGGATGAACGTTCGTTCGTTTGCTTCCCTGGGATTTCTGGCGCGGTTTGGTCGGCAAGGTGTCTCTTGAGATCCTGTTGGGTCAAATGTGCGTTGGATGGCACCACCAAAGAGTGTTCCTTTTGGTAGCACCTACAACAGACTCATTTTCGCAGAAGATTGAACCTTGAATCCAGGCAACAGCCTTCCGATGGATTGAAATTTACGTGGCTTATTTGACTGCACTCGCTTT
>SJOL01007428.1:108918-147527 GCA_004794785.1 Opisthorchis felineus | reverse complement strand
AGAACCCATTTCAAAGTACTACTAGACACTTTTCTATGCGAGTCCTCGTGCTGGCAAACATACTGCCCCGCGCTGAGAACTTAAAGAGCAGTGCTACACCCTTTTTTCGCTTGTGCCTTTCAGGTGAACGACAGCCGCTGAACGACAAGAACAAAACCGACCCGGGAAACTTGGGCAAAAACCTCGATCCTGTGTATCAATCTGTGAATGTAAAAATCTTCAAATTGATCTTCGAAGCTGTGACCTTTGCAGCGCCCCAACTGAATTTCGCCTCATACGTCTCGTGACGTCATGGATGTGGTGAAAATTGTCCGTAATTGGGCTGATGACCATCATCTGTACATGGTAAATCTTCTTTAATCTACTGAATTGCCTGTAGGATTATAAAGGCCAGAAAAGGGCTGAGTGGTGCATGAACATCATTATGGGCATTTTTTTCGTAAGTTCGTTTTGCTTTACCACAATGAATGGTGCAGCTTATTGCCTTTCCGTTAGGTTACTTCAAGGAGATGCTCTCTGTGAGCGTTTTCACTGTCCTCGCTGGCAGTGCCTTGGCTGCCGTTGTTGTTCTTCCACCTTGGCCCTGTTTTAGAAGAGATCCACTGAATTGGCAGAAACCGATTTCCTCAACCTAATTCCCTGGTTGCATGTGACGCGGCTTACCATGTGTGGTCTCTTCTTTTTTTGTGATTTGTTAATATATAATTCACTTGGGAGCTTTATTACGGTTTTCCACACATCCACGTGACGTCACCCAGATTGGCAACAGCTTTAGCTAAAGTTGGTATTTCAGTTGGGTAAAGGCGGTCAGCATTTACAAACAGAAAATGTGGCCGAAAGCCATGTGGCTTTGCCAGACGTAGCTTCCACGAGAGCTGAACTTCGGGACAGGAGGCCATTTTTACTAATATAAAAATACGCATAAGAAGCACATAGAAACAAGTTAACTCGGTTTTCGAAGAGCTGAAGGTTGCAAACAAAGGATGAAAAGTTCGAGAGAGTCATTGTCCTGCTCAACAAAGGAGTTCAGCAACTAATCTCTACGATGGAAAGTCAAAACTTGTGACAGTCAGTTGCGAATGGGCGGGTTGTGCGGATAAGCGCCTCCGTCAGACGAATGAACATGCCCCAAAGGCATACTGACAAAATTGAAAACGATCAGCGTCTCAGTGGTGGGCTTTTTTCCATGGGTTTGGTCAGAAAGTAATAACGGTATAGTTGTTGACAAGCGTGGATTGCACCGGCGTATCATCCTTCGGCATGCGCCTGGCACCTTCAAGGTGCAAAGTCATGCCTCAGAACGTACATTCTCTGAAGATACCCCTTATAATTCAAGGAGAATCAGTGGAAGTCGAGAGTTTTACATACCTCGGTAGTTGTATTAACTCTGACGGAAGTGTGTCTGATGTGGTCAGTGCAAGAATCGCGTCTGCTAATTTCCGTCAAAGCGGCATATCACTGGGTCTTAAGGGTCGCGTGTGCCAGGCTACAGTAAGTGCTGCATGGTTGCGGTGTCAAATGATGTGAGGTGTCATGGTTTTGACGGCGTTTCGGCATGCGTTGTACATGGCCGAGCCACCGCAATTGATGGCGCTGGATGTTTCCCCCGATTGAAGTACATGCTGCACAACTAAATACCCGTTGTCTAATTACCTCGTTGCGAATTCGTTGTCGCCATTCGAAACCAGCAACGCTTCTGAGGCATCGGTGATCAAAAACCTGAAGATGCCTCACATCATCTGTCCGAGGTGGCCATATTTCGGAAACGTACAACAATACAGCCCTTACTGTATCCCGGTACACGCGACCCTTAAGACCCAGTGATATGCCGTTTTGACGCTACAAGTGACGCAAATTAGCAGACGCGATTCGGACCTGAGATTCCTGCACTGACTACATCAGACACTCCCGTCAGAGCTAGTACAACTACCGAGGTATGTAAAACTCTCCTCAACCTCCAGTGATTCTTCTTGAATTGTAAGGAGTATGTTCAGAGACTGTACGTTCTGAAGCAGGACTTTGCACTTTGGAGGTGCTAGGCGCATGCCGGAAGATGATCTGACGGTGGTCAGTCTATCAAACAGGGCTTGTGCTTCGTCTTCAAAGGTGCGGGCGATGTCTGCGTACTCCAGGTCGACAAGGTACTCACCAGCAACGATTTGAACACCGGGGTTCTGAAAGCCTTCAAGCGTTCGCCTCATTATTTCGTCGATGACGAAGTTGAACAAGAATGTAGAGAGTTGACATCCTTGTCGGAAGTCACCTTTTGTAGGGAAGCTTTTGAAGAGCCCACAACACTTTCGTACGTCCGGAGGTGCGTGAATCTAGGGACCGGGTTACGCTCATAAACTTCGGGGCCTACGCTGTTGAGCAAGTGTGGCTAACAACACTGACCGGTCAACAGAATCGAAGGCACTATTGAGGTCAAGGTATACCAAGATTGTGGGTCTTCTGTACGTATGGCGTTGCTCTAATACCTGGTGGAGTGTGAAGATGTGGTTAAATCAGCCCCTACCTGGTCGAAATCCCGCTTGATGCTCACTTTTCAAGGACTCGTGTGCTGCCGTAAGACGACGAAGTATCATTGACACCAGAAGTCTTGTTACAACGGGAGTCAAACTGACACCTCTATGGTTAACACATTCACTGCGAGTACCATTTTTGAAAATGGCCACTATTATCAACTCACCCGGTTATCTGGAACGGTTTCTTTCTCCCGGATAGAAAAATCGTTCAGCTGTAGCACCCTTTCGGTGCCTAGCTGCCATGCCACCCGAAGAAAGCAGTAAGATGCTGCCAGGTTGCCGAAGCCTAAACCGAGGAAGTCGAGATACAGACGTTGGGTTCGAACCAAGGGGCGAGATGGCTCAAGTGGTTAGAGTGCGAATTTAGTGACCGGAAGGTCCGCGGTTTGAACCCGGCCTGTGCCTTTCTACTTCCACTGTCTTGGCTTGAGCAACCTGGCAGTATCGCAGCCCTCGTGCTTCCTTCGGGTGGCATGGCAGTTAGGCACCGAAGAGGCGTTCCAGCTGAATGCTTATCTTTACCTTCCAGACAGTAAATTTGCGCTCTAACCGCTGATCCATCTCGCCATTAAATAGACACAAATAGGTTAAAAAGGCATTGACTTAGTGATTCACCGCCATCCTTGAACAGAGCAGTTGGAAGGTCGTCAGGGCCAGGAATACGATGACGCTTGAGTGGAGATATACACTCGGACAATTCTAAGGCTGAGGGGGGTTCTATGTTCACAGTCCACCTTTCTGTTGAAGGCCGGCAGTACGGGTTGGGGGTAGCGGGCGGCCAACTAAATTGTTCGAATTACTGCGCGTAGTGGTCGTTTCCAGCCTTTTTCGCGTCTTCCACTCCTTCAGCCATTCGGGTCCACCAAACTTCACGGCCTTCACTGACACGCAGTTTTACTTGCCGTTGGGTTGAGTTGTGGTTGCGGTCATTAGGAATCTGTTTCCGGGCCTCCAGCAAAGCCACGGTCCTATCAGAGATCCAATGTTTGGATGAGGTTGGCTGGGTTGTACCGCAAACGGAAGTTCCGGTTCTGAGTAGCACTGTGGTTATCTGTTCCGACGTAGGACGGTCTGGCAGGCGTTCGAGGAGCCGGTTCTTAAAGTTTCTTTTGATTTCTGAGTCTATCAGCTTCTCAGTGGCTTAGCGAAGTGTATGGTGCGTAGACCTGAAAGTGCAGTAGCGCATAAATGCTGGTTTTCCAGAAGGAGCGGCAGGCAGTGATCGACCCTTGCCACCGGTGACCGACGGCAATCTGGTCAATTTGCATTCGGCACTAGCTCATTGGTGGGCACCACGTCTTCAAGCGATTTCCGCTGTTCCAGAAATTGGTACTGTAAAGGAACAGTCTGTGATTGACACACGCTTGAAGTAGACGGTTTTCGTTGTTCGTCCGTGTCCTATCCAACCCAAGACGACTACCCTACTGGGCCTCAGCATCTCTTAGTTTACCTACCTGGGTGTCCATGTCACCATCAACCGCAACTATGTCTGAACTTTTAGTCCGTTATAAAAAAGGACCTAGAGCGTCATAGGAAATGTCTTTGGCAGATTCAAAGCTACCGTCAGTTGGGGCGTAGACAGACACTAAACAGGGTGCGATGGATCTCTTATTCTCAAGATTCTCTCACAGACGTCGCCAAACGAACCGTGGAGGGACGGGTCTCCAGTCAATTAGAGATGCTTCCTGGTCGCTCAGTACAGTACCCATGGCGGCATTTCCAGCTGCAGCCGCCTCTGCATCACCAGAGGTGCGGAACCGGAACCTGGAAGAAAGCGAGAGGGTAGTCAGTTCAGTTCCAGTACTTGCATCCTGTATCCTTGTTTCTGACAGATAGCATACATCAATGCAGAGGGGTTCCAGCGTACGAGCAAGAGCCACCTGTTGTCCTGCTTGCTTCAGTGTGCGAACAGTGAAGGCAGCGAAGTAGATAGGCTTTCGGGGTTTGAAAACAGATTTCGAATTTCTTAGGATTGTCACTTAAGTCGGGCATACAGAAGCTGCAGCTGAGTGTGATGTACGGTGAACAATGCGGTCAGTCTTAATGCTGGGACCAGCAGAGAGATTATTCAAAATTGGATGACGTAGGGTAGAAGAGGGAAAACTTGAAAGTGTAAAAGGAGAGGCTGTATACAGTAAGGCGACCCGGCTAGTGACACCACGCAACGGCTGGTGTGGCGTGAGGGTATTGTTAGTTTTAAGTGTCATGGTTGTACGTGGGCTAGGATACTACCAGAGCGCCCACACTTAGACAGGAGGACGATTAGGGTCCTCCATCGAAGCCTTTGGCCCAAAAACCTGACCGCAAGGCAGCCCTGTTTAGCGGAAAATGCAAATGCATTGCGTTTTTATAGAACAAGTCGCCATAGGTGTTCCAGCCCCCAACCTGTAGGTCCAGGAGACAGCGTTGGTCAGACCTTTAACCACTGGTCAGCCTGGTATGAGAGACTGGGTGTCACATGGGCACCACCCAGTATAGCTCAAGGGGTCGCGGAGGCCTACAAACCGTCGCACCACAGTAAGGTCTAGTCTCTTTGTATAATTCCAATCTGTTGCATTAGTTTGGATGGGGGGTTACAAGAAAATCTTCATACCGAGCGTGATTGAATGCCTTCAAAGTAACAGAAGTTAGCTTTGTTGGAGGAACACTGTTCATAAGGTTTCTGAAAGTTCTTCAGCAGCCAACGAATGGTTTCATCCTTCTCGGAGCTAATCAGTTAGACGCAATCCGCGGACCGCATCATGATGATTTTGGCGGCAGAACTTGAACCAATATTTGTTCGAGCCTCGTGTTCCTCTGAGGATGTTGTGGGTCGTGTTACCTCTGTCGAAACGACCCTTTTTTATTAACTAACTACTTCTGGTTGCTCCTGTGGTGATTCGTTGTCGTGCCTGGGACCCCAACACAATAATACTTGACGAACCAAGACGGACATTAGACTGAATGTCACAAGAGGAGGGGTTCTTATTCACAGATGAATTTAAGTTTTGGGTTGTGTCACTGTCTCGGCCAGGCACTGGTGTTGGTAAGGGACTAAGGTGGGTTAGGGATTTAGTTTTATGGCTTTATGGCCTGCGTGGTATCTACGGGAGGAACAGAGTAGCCATTCCAGAGTGTGGATCAACGAGGTAGCAGAGCTCTGCTGTGGGGTCAGGCGGAAGAATGTCCTCACTTTTGGTGTTCAACAAGGAAAACAGAGGGGACGCGTAATTGCCAGTGACTGATTAGTGTTTACAACAGAAGTGTGTGTTGTAGCAACCTAGTCCCGAATGGTGGAGTGGTAAATATTCCAGAAACTGAAAGTGGATAATGAGTTTGGTATGTCCGGCATCCTAATCCATAGGAGTGAATTGGCGAACTGCACAAAGTCCCTACAAGTTGTGCGTCCTTGTTATTCGAGTTTTATGCGCATAGAAATCCTTAAAAAAATATGCAACGTTGATTCACCTTATCATTCATATACCCTGAAAGACATACCGAATCCAGAGAATTGACTGTTCGTTCGGGCCGTGTTTACTGGGGATAAGGACGTACTCGTCCATTTTTTCACTTCGACGTAGATGAACTATTAGGCCGCTGTCCCAGAAATTTAGATTTCAGTCAGTGTGCAGAAGACCGGGCGGAAATTTTCTCATCCACCATTTTGACCATTCGGGTCTGTAAAAGATTGCTGCCGTACAATACTGCTACAAATGCCAGTATCCATACTGACAGGATCGAAAGAACAACGGGTCCTTGTTTTAAATTCAACCGTGGCTTTTTAATCGCTCTCGCTTAGGCTTACGTAATTTGGCACTACCATAGCTGTAACTCGGGACACATGACAGCTGAGTACCGTGGGGGTTACACAAGTTAACTCTTTGGATTTTCGATTTGACGGTCACTGAGATAAATAACACTTCAGTTTACTACTCAATCAGCCGTCCAACCACCAGCTGCCAAAACAATAGACTCTACGCCGTATACTATCGACTACGATGCACGTAGGTTAGGGTATCAGTGAGAGTAACAGGAATATGAAGGAAGAAGGCCCCCGGCTTAAGACGGTATCGCGGCAGAAGTCTACGGGGCCGGTTTTCCGATAGCACTCGAAGTTCACAATTTCTGCTCAGTCGAAGACGCCGAAGTGTTCCTAGTTGCTTGAAGTACCTTCGTGCTACTCTAAGTAATTCGAAAAGGTGATAGAACGGTATGTGATGACTACTATGTGGTTTATCGTTGCAGGTTCAGGGAACCAAACGCCTGTTCCTTCATTGGCTTCCATTCAACATTCAAACCCTTCGTTTTGCGATGCCTACGGTCGAAGGGTTTGTAATATACGCTTTTGGATCTCACCAGAGCCTACTATCAAGCTCGAAAGCCCGCATTTGAGTGTATGGAGAAGCGACAACTGCTTTTGAGTTGAACTTATCGATAAAGCTATATGCTTTCGTCAATTCCGCAGTCGTACGGCGCAATGCTTGCAGGACAGATTTACCCAGTCGCTCAATCACACCTTTATCGTAGGTTCTAAATTTCTTGGAGTTGTATTTTTGAGGGTGCGAAATAACCTTGATGCTAGAGCCTCGGAATCGTGTTTTAGATAGTCATTACACGGCTATATTGAGCGATTCTAGTGTACGTGCCAGCCCGGCCTTTGTTCCACCTGCATAGAAGCTCGCGCGTTAAACGCTGCTAAGTTGATTGGAGTGCGAGGATCACAGATGGAGTTCCCCCTCGAACATGAGCGCACTGAAAGACTGGGATGGTCTAGTGAGAGGAACGGATCTTAAGTGGAGGTGACACGTCGATAAATAGTAGGTTGGTAATGAGAGGTAATAGGATAAGGGTGTAGGCAAAGTGTGGAGGGGACAGAATTAACGCGAGATCATTTTTCGGTAGCATCCAGATGGCCTCACTTCCGTCGAGTAGTAGCATGAAGGGAGATTTATCGCCCGGGACAATTATAGTTTGTTTCCTGTGTAGGCAGAATACTTCACAAATTCCCGGACTGAAGGAAGGATTTATCGTATGGGATCCTTTCAGTCTCTAATCAACCAGGATCCAGGGCAGAACAGTAATTTATGGAAATCGTGATCCGCTAGGGGCAGGTCATCGTTTCCAGTTCATCCGCCCTTCGAATGGTAGCCAGCCATCCAGAGTGAACCCGCACACCACGCGTGCTGGTGATTGGTGGATATTTCGACTTGGCATCAGAATGACGATGCGTCGATTTTGAACCGCATTTGGTCTCAGTGAGATAGGTGATCCACACGCCGTTCGTGGATGGTTCAGACAGATAACGAATAAGCAGAATGATTTCCATTTCAAACAGTCATCAGCTGATCGCCACTCATATTTAAAAAAACGAGAGAAAGGAGCACAATCTCGCGAGAGGAAACACGGAAATTGCCAGTTGGTCTTATCTAAGTGTTCAGCAACACGTGTACGCATTTGGTTGTCAAGTTCCAGCTGGCATTTGACCTGACAACCGACTCGTTCCGTCCTGACTACTGGACCGATTCAATTGGAGTGCTGTAGCCAGCCTCGTATGTTTAAGTAATCCGGTCACGCTCCTCCTGATACCAGCTGCTTTAGGTGTTTCCAGCTTGCGTCTGTGTAACTTTGGGAGAATGGGATGCGATTGTATACATCACCGTGAAGGATTTCTTGGTATTCACATTGTGAACTTTGGATAACACTGGCGCTTTTTACCGCTCTGCGGCGTTCGATTGGGGCAGTGTTAACGCTACGGACGGAACACTGAATGGCTGTCGAACAACATAAGACGCGTCCCAAAAACTCGAATGAGTAGGTTAACATAAATTAGGTCAACTTCTACAGCTTCTCCTTGTTGCTAGAAAATGATTAAGGGTAGTTTATTGATCAACAAAACAGTTGGTCATCGTTGAAGGTGTTTTTACCCTGTTTCTCGATTTCTTTACTAATACATCGGCAGCCGGATCTCCTTTGAAAGCAAACTGACCATCGGGCCTTTCTTTGATGCTGTTAACAGTGTTGGCTTTCAGACGGTACTCGATAATTTCATCACTGATTCATTCTGGATAGCCGCTTTCCAAAAATTAACCACGTATTTTCGTCAGCTCCTCTCGCAATGTCCCACACGAGCAGATCTGAGCTCTTGAAGCAAGGCATCTTAAGGGCATCTTAATGTACTGCCCGGCACCAGTCTTCTGATATAGTCTGCGTTATACTGATCCATGGGCGAGATGGCCCGGTGGTTAGAGCGCGAATTTACTGACCGGAAGGTCCGTGGTTCGAACCCGACCTCCGCATCTCGACTTCTGTCTGGGACTGGGCAACCTGGCAATATCTTATCCCTCATGCTTCCTTCAGGTGGCATCTAATGAACAAGAATGGAAAGCTCGCGTTTTCCCTTTGTAGTAAAACGTATACGGGGATGGACGCGCTTGAACTTGCCTGGTAACCGATTCAGGTCACATTTCCTGTCAGCTGCGCTAATTATGTCATCTACATATTAGCTTTAGTGTTCTAAGCCATCAATGCATGTTCTCAGCCCTTTTCAGCATTGTCATAAACACGATTGCAGGTAAGGGACCAAATATACACTCCATTGCAATACTATAAGTTTTTCTATACATATCATCGTTGAAAAAACTGTACATCGGAAGAGTAACGTGTGCAGTCTCGGAACAGGTGCCTGGCACTTCACATTGGTGGAAACCGCCGCGATTAGGTAGTGCACAGGCAATCCGTAGCAGAGGCTACATTAGTAACCGGTCCCTGGGAAACATTTGGAGAGGAGGACGAGTTGGTCAAGCCAGACTGACACCCATAGTATCTCTCTCGGCCATACTGAAATACTTAGGTGTCTATAAAGTGGTTAGATTTACCTCTTAAAGGCTATACCTAATGTGGCGACAGAAATCTGGGTAACTGTGAAGACCTAGGGGGACTGACTTCCAAGCTTGAGGGAGAGTAGAGGGTTACCGAGTGTTGCATAGATGTGCCGTTTGCCCTCCAAGGAGCTACGGACCTGGTGGGAATAGGTTGACCTCTGTCTCGACCAGGTAGTTGCTTGATGAGAAGTAAGATTGCTGTTAGACTCAAGAGTCAATTAACTCACTAATAAATAGCCGCCCGTCGATGGTAGTGTAGCAGTCTGATGCACTGGCGCCCCACAGGTATGGATTTTGTCCTCCGTTGCCGCCACCGAAATGCTTACCCTTAAGTGGTGTTCATAAGCCGATCCAGAAAGAGTGGTGTGGCCGCTTTTGATACTGGGTAACGTTAAAAGTGGCACCAGAAATAAAAAATAACGGTGTTCGTGGGTGAATGGACCCAGGGCGTGGGAGAGCCATGTGTCCATGCGTAATAAAAACAGTTCACTTACTGGCCAGTTATAACGTATAAAAATAGGGGGAATCGGGGTGGAAATCTGGTGAAAACCTGTCTACTCGTAAGTAGCTGACCTGAACCCGTATCTCGTAGCTGCTTTAACTGCTGATCCTTGTTGGGATCTTTGTTAGCTTGCCACGGTTAAATAAGCATCAACTACCATACTAAGTAACGTTCCTGTTCTCTGGTTTCTGAAAAAGTGGGCATTTTTCGGGAGCTGTAGGGGACAATCTCCCAAAAAATTTTCAGTCCCTGGGCAGTCTCTGGATACTGGAGCCACTCAACCACTGACATATGTTTTGTTTTATCGACGTATCACACCGGGGGACTGGCCAACGATTTGTGCGTACGCAAACTTCTAATCTCTACTTTGTGGAGACAACCTTTGAAAGTGACGTACTTCCGTCTGAATGAATAGATGCATCTCGCTTTCTGAACACGGATGAAACATCTGATGTATACTAAACGTTCAACTACGCAATGACAATTTTCCATAATCTGTCGGCGAGATGGCTCAATTGGTTAGAGCGCGAATTTACTGACCGGAAGGTCCGTGGTTCGTACCCGACCTCTGTCTCTCGACTTCCCCTGTCTAGGCTTTGGCAACCTGGCAGTATTCCAGCCCTCGTGCTTCCTTTGGGTGGCATGGCAGCTAGGCACCAAAAGGGTGTTACAGCTGAACGATTACTATTTATTATTTAATCTATCGGTATGTCCTGACTCCGAGCAACTCGAAATATTTATGGTTTCCATTCAGGATTTCATCCTGCTATGAAGTGAACCAACGCACACTGTACTACTCTTTTCTCACGGTTAGAATGATCACTGTGTATCTGGCGACTTGTGCAGAATTCGAACACGCAGTCATCTGGATAGCAGTTTTAACACGTTTTCTTCCAGGTACGAAGGGTGTGTCAGTGGTGCGATTACCTTGCATTTACACAGGAGGTCATGCGGAATATGTCGGGTGAAGTAAACTACGTAAATAAGGATGACTTATGCTATATCCAAGGTGCAATTTACTTGCAGTGCTTGTCAGCTCAAAAGTAGGTTAAGCAAGTTCCCCCCCCCCCCCGGAGCGTGCGGATTCGAATCTCCTGGGGAGCTCATTAGGTTAAACTACCCCCTATATGTAGGGTGGTTTCTCACTTCCCGTCAATAAAGGTCCTTCTGGACTTGGTGTTGCTCCGTGGAAGTAAGGTAGGTATGTTGGGTTATCAGATTTCTACTGCAAAGAGGATATGCATAGTTAAAAAATAGGGTACCGCCAGAAGCATGTCCTTCTCTGTGGTGTCTCTTGGAGGTAGTTTTCTCTTGAAGCTACAGTACCCCCAGACAGGTTAATCAAGTGTGCCCAGTTTCAATGGAACGCCGATGGTTTATCAACCTTTCCTGACGCTCAAACGAGCATCAATTCGACACTAGTGGTTCCCCAGAGACTGCGGCACTGTTCTGAGATTTCGGTTACTAGGACACTATTGAAATAGCGTTGGAGACAAATTTTAGTACTGCGACGGAAAAGTATGCGCTGAAATCTGTATCCAAAATTCAATGAGAAAATGATCGGTACCTTGTGTTTTACGTAGTATTGTTCCAATTCCACTAAAAATTAGCGTGTAACAATTTTGAAGGCCAGGTTTTAATTCCGTTTTTTCCTTGAGAGATGCCAAATGCGGCTTCCGGAATTCCATTATATCGACTTTTACTCCACGGAATAGAGCGAACCTGACACCATTTTTGCTCAGGTTGAGGACCCAACCGTTAATGGGGTCGAATTTTTTTTCAAGCCTTCTCTTCTAACTGTATCTTAACCCCGGGCGACTAAATACGTGCCAGAAACGAAATATCCAACTGCCTCATTAGTTTTCAGCGAGACTTTGTACCACTTGATGGTTATTCGTAACAGATTTATTTTCGTGTATTTGGCTTACGCCAATTTAATTTGTTGGCATCCGTGAAACGAAGAATCTCATTATGTCTAAACCCTCACTGTATTATTCTGTGGTTCGGTATGGCCGAATTGGTAGTTCCGCCGCTGGCAGTTCACCAATTTCTTACAAACAATAATTTTCAACGTGTTTCTTCTCTTAGCTAGGCCAGCTAAACTAAACACCAAGCCCACACTCCCCAGTAAGAACTTTGATGATAACTTTCACGCTGTCCACATAAAAGCTTGATATTTTGAGTCGTGTATCGTCTAGTCTTGAAGACACTCTGTGCGCCGTCCATTCGGTTGATCTACATAGGAAGTAAGAAACTCGTTCGAGTCTCATGAAGTTTCGGTTAAGTCTTACCGACTCGGTATACAGATGAAACAACCTGCTCAGCTAGGTTTTTCAAATGTAGTGACGAGACTCCCGTCCCTGGTTTATGTTGTAGGGACGTCGTCATGCTTACTGACAAGACCTTGTGAAAAGTGAAAAGTATCCCAGCCTAGGTCGTTCTTAATCAATAGATACTGACTGGTCGCTATACCGAGATCGCGAAACTAATGCTACTTGAAGCTGATAGTAGCGTGAAATAAAAATAGAATACAACAGGTAAATTAGGTACCTTTTGAGTTTGCTGCGCACGGTCCCAACTCTGAGAGTTTCCAAATTAAAATATTGTATACTCGACAAGTAAACACATCAAAGAATACGAACTCCCGTAGTGCGAGTTTCTTTTCATTTCAATTCTCCCCGAAGAAGCATGTTCCCCAAAGCCATACTAGAACACCTGTTTCATCCCTCGGAAAGGGAATATTTAAGTGGCAACTTTCGGTTACACTAACTTCGACTGTCGCGCTAAGCAGTCCGTATGGCTGATTTAATTCCGGTTTTTGAATTGATCCGATTTAATCAGTATCCTTGTCTGGGCCACGATAGTGAAACACTTTGAAACACAAACGGTTTGCGCGGAGCCGGGTAAGCTACCGCTGGCAGTCCGTTGAGTGTGATGCGAAGCTGGTAAGAACCATTATCTTGGAGCAAACTCGCTGGAGCCTGGTGATAGTCTTTAGCCAGTCCAAGCATGGTGGTGTTACACGGAGCACTGGCACCACTGTAAACAATGAAATGTTGGTCTTATTCGTCGGGCCCTTTACGTCCCAGTCTAACACGACACCTTCCCTGCATAGATCCATAGCTGTCTGGAGCTGCCCGGGACGAGCCATTTCGGCTGGCATGAATAAACAAACGCTATGGTGCAGTAGGGGCAGAAATGCCTTGTTAGGAATTACAGCAAAATTCAGTTTACTCGCTGACGCTTCGCAACTGACACACTGTGGGGATTTCCCATGAAGATGCGTCCGCTGGTTGAGTAGCGCCATCGGTTTGAGGTTTTTTGTTCGCTCTTCGTGAATTGTTTACGAACATATCCTTTGGGTCGAGGTATGGGGGCAGCCTGAGTCCAGAAGGGAGCCAAGCCCGCATACACGGCCTTTGCTCAAGTGTCTCTGCCTAGAGTCAGATTTTCCTAGTATACAAAAGAAGGATAAATGTTTACAAATTCGCCTGAGTTCTGTCACCTTATTTTAGTTTCGATCTTCCATGGCTTCGCAAACCATCCTTTTGGTGTGGACTCACCAGAATGAGGTTTCAGGGTGAGAGGAGTACTATTCAAACGAGGATGATATGAACGTGTATCCTCCAACCGCGTGTATGATAGTTGCTAGGACATCCGATCCGATACCATGCGTTTCACAAGGATCAACCAACGAGGCTGGTTTTGAAGTTAGATGCTCCTGGGTCCTTACATTTGTGCTATCTGAAGAGCGTGAGTATTCAGCATACGGTCCGACTTATGTATACTCGTGATCTTCCGCAGACATTAAAGAGGAATCCAACAGACATGACACCGATATAACGTCCAGGTCTCACTGCTGATCGTGGACAGTACGACATAATGAGACATGACGATTTTTCGTATCTACTCGCACACGGCGATTGCTTAGAGCACATTTTTGAAATCTTCGAAATGCGACACTGACCTTCGACGTCCGGATATATATAACCAGATTTATCAGTAACAACGTCCTGGCTGAATACAGTAAAGAGCGATAATTTATGCTGACCGCCTGATCAGTGCCAGGATACCTATATGGCTTCCTTCAACAGCTTTTGCGAACTCAGCTTGAGGAGAAAACTATCAATTGCCAAAACCTTGGAGTTGATATTGCATGGAAAGGTTCTTAGGGTCAATTTGTCGGCCTGTTTCCAGGACGGTCCTGACGCTTCATAATGCAGGCTTTGACTTGAGCTGTGGTAAGCCTGGAACGTGATTTGCATGTGAGCAACCGACCAGATACACGTACACGAGCCAGGATTTGCCATCTGTTACCTGTTGACCGCTAGTCTTGACAATATCCGGATCATCATCATCATCATCATCGACAGCATGACATCAGTGTTCAACACTGATGCTTCACTGCCGTAACTGCCAATATCCGGATCACGTACTTCGGAATTCGTTCACCTGTAATTCATGCTCCACGCCTGTTTGTTCTGCCGATATGAGTGGTCCACAAGTTCCAGGAAAACTCATACACCACGTCAAAAGCAGAGATGAGATTGCAGTCTCAGATGCTCACAAAATAGTTACTGTGTCAATCGATGCGAGACGTAGTCCGGGTGATTTTTTATACACCGTAGGTCGAAATCCAGTTTGCATCTAATCACCTCGCCTATATAGTTGAGTTTAATTGAACGACTAGTTATCCCTTTGAACAAAACAGCAGAAAAAAGGAGCTTGCGGGATGGATTTGTTTCCTGCACTCTTTCGCTGCAAAACATGTCACACAGTATAAGACACGATACAATGCAGCGTACAACATTTATGTCTAAAATAACGTGACCAATTCATAAAGCCAAGGCTGTCTCAAAGTGGCCTTTAGGTCTTTTTGAGCGCACAGGAGACGCTTAAAAACATTAAGCAATATTGTCTCAAATAACTTCCACCTCTGTGGCCACCTGTTTCGTGTTAAGACCTGGAACGATGAGTTGAGTTCATTCCTGTGTCTTGTGTTGACGGATGCCTCATGTTCGATGATCTGACCCTGCATTCAGCCAGTTAAAAGGAAGTTGATGGTGTCTCCATAACACGTCTTTCGGAACCAACCCTAGCCGACATTTTATGGTCGAACTTGAGCAGTCAGCAGAAGCCAACCAACAAGTCATCATCATCATCAGCTGTAAAAAAAACAGCGTATATGTTGTACGGTGGTTACAAATTCCACAGTTTCTTTTGCAGAGGACAGTACGACGTCACCTCCAGACCGCCTCACAGTAGATTGCTCGTGGTACGGAGTCTCGCTCCTCTTTGTAAGACTGCTGTCCTTTGGCCTTCATGGCATAGATGCACAATGTGGGACGAAGTCCCGGCCAGTGTAGTCCGTGGGAACAGTGAAGCACCCAAACCTGGCCACCAAGTCATTGTAATAGTTTTAGGTTGCCTTGCACAAAAGACATCTAGGTAGTTTACTCATACGATCTATGAGAGACAGGCTGAATATCTGCTCTCTGTTTTGCCACTGTCCATTAGAGCATATGACAAAAAACTTACATTCATGGATATTTTGATTGCCAGACGGTACTATGTCTCCCTCTGTACATCAGAAACCCACATGGACTGGACAGTATCAAAACTTTACGAGTTTCTGTCCGCTACGGTGCAAACTCGCGTTTGCGCTTGCCTTATTTCACAGCTAGACAGATTTGCACGTCGGATACACTTGGGGAATGAATTGAATTGCTGAAAGATGTACTGCAGTCAGATGAACACCGTGACCATTTCATCGAGAAGCACCTCGCTCTGAGTGATAAACTGAAAGTGCCACTCACATTACCGATAAATACCATTCATACTGATGTTTCTCGCACTAGTTATCATGCTTTGAGCCTATTTAAACAGACATTAAAAGTATCCCTGCACCGTAGTTGCAATGCAGCGCAGTCGTACGCAAAAGGGTATACAATGGCATTGCCACTGCCGCCAATCAAAATGTTGAAGTCCGTCTTATCCACAACTCATTTCACTTAACAATTTACTTGCAGTTGTGATCACAATTATATCAGCAGATCTGGCAAGGGGCCTAAAACGTGAACAAAGAGGCCTGCTCCAAAAAATCTTCGTACCATGTCACCTGACCCTAACCTAACGCTAATCGAATCCAGGGTCAAATCACGGAATGCCAGGCATCCAATCGACACAAGACAGAAATGAACTAAACTCATCGTTCCAAATCTTAGCACGAAATAGGAGGCCACAGAGATTGAAGTTATTTGAGACAATACTGCTTAAGCTTTTAAAGCCTCTCCTGTGCGCTCAAAAAGACCTAAAGGTCACAGCCTTGGTTTTATGAATTGGTCACGTTTTGGACATAAATGTTGTAGGCTGCACTATGTCGTGCCTTATGTTGTATGACATGTTTTGCAGCGGAAGAGAGTGCAGGAAATGAACTCATCCCGCAACCTTTTTTTTCTTCTGCCTTATTCAAATTTATCAGGGAGTCACGCTGCTTTAAATGGTTATATGCCGTGGAAGTTAACCGAACTGAAGGTGTTGTCCACCAGATCATAGGTGAAATGCGGCGCTTTGTGTAACCAAATGTAAAGGACTAACTCAATTATTTCTGTTGAACTTTTCAACTGCTTCAGACTACATATCAGTCTTAGGAATGTCATTTTGACGATTCCATGCTCATAATATATCATCTTGAAACCTGTGAACCGTAAATATGGTAACAGTGCATTTCCCATTCACACCATCATCATCATCATCATCATCAAAGACAGCAACATCAGTGTTGACACTGATGCTTCACTGCCGTACCCCATTCACACCCATTTTGTTCGAATGTCCTGGCGCAATTACCTGGTGAGTTCACACCAAAGGAGGGAAGCACTGGACTAAATTCTGTCTTAGTAAGTCTAATCAGCAGTGCATACCGTTGGACGTACCCGGGTTTGGATTCTGGGCGTGTGATATGGCAGATCAGCATGCCGCCACCGTCCCAGAAGCGTACGCTGGACACACCTGAATTATGAAATCCGAGCGGTTCGGACATGCACCTATTGCTGGAATCATCAGGCTGTGTAGTTGTCTCTGAAATGATGCCATAACCAAGTACATGTGGACAAGCTATTTGTTTAGCGCACACTAGTGGGTATTCGGTTGATACAGTGGTACCTTGTGAACTAATTAAGGGGAAACTCGTAACTGGAAACAATTCGCGAATTCATCGTTCGAATCTTCAAGAGATACAGGAGCAGCCCCCTGGCCCGAACAACGGGTAATCAGTATGGTCCGGGTATGCAAGGGTGTCACCTATAAGGTATCCAAGTGGCGAAATTTCTTTCATATATTGTCGCCCGTTGTTTGTTCCTGAACCTGTATGTAGAGCTAGTGCATCGCGGTATGTCGATAATAGACAGTAAAGACGTACAACGGTGTGAACATTAATCACCCTCGCAACAAGTTAGCTCGCGCAAAAATGATATTGTTTGTCACAATGCATGAGGTGGATTGAAGGGCACAGTGCACGTGTGAGTTATGAATTTCTTACCCCCGGGGTTAGGTGTTAAGTTAACCTTCGCGTGCAGAGATAGAGTTGGTAGCCAGATGTACTAAATCAGTGGTTTGGACGGAACAACTTGGAGTAGTACTTTATAAGGCGCGATTGGGATTCATGTTCGCCTAGTTCTACGCTCCGAGGTAGAAATAATTATCAATGAATCATGATCATCACCATCATCATCAGCTGAAAAAAATCGCACACATATCTTACAGTATTTTTAGCTGCTACAGCTTCGTTCGCCGATGATCTGGTGGGATAGGGAGTGGATAACTACGCATTAGAGGCGGTAGCTTATATAATTAATGTATGAATTCAGAGGTATCAGTGGATCTTTCATCGAGGAGACCGATATGGGAAGCTATTCATCGAAGGCAACAACCTGGATACGCGCGCCATTGAGTACGCGACTTGGTCACGTCTGTCAGTGTCTCCAACTGTTTATACATCTCGTATCGGTATCCCTATCCAGGGATACAGCAATGTTCAGCGCAGCTGAGTTCGCTGGCAATGGTTTTCATACTTCGCTATTACTTGGCTCTTACCACCTTCCACGTGGCCGTGTGAAGAGAGCTCTCTGAGAAATGCACACCAGAAACCACTGAGTTTGTTGAAGCCAACGCACACGTTTGACGACTCTAGTAGGAATAGTAGGAAAATCCTTGCCATATCTTTATAGCTTGTGAATTGCGTTTTGGCGATGGTGGAAACACATTTCGATAACAACGCTGGTGATTCTAACGTCTAGCCGAATGAGGCTGATTAAATACGACGCACTTGCCTCTTTCGGCATAACAACGTGCTCGCATTCCGGAGGAAAATTCTTATTACAACTCCCATTCTACCGTCTTTACTTCGTTATTCGACACCAAATCACGACTGCTTTCATGTGTTTTCCGGTCAGAAATGAATGCCTGCTACAAAATCCATCACAACAGTTTAGTGAACTTTTGAGCTGTCTTGCAGTCCAGTAAATGGATACAAACAGTGGGATGGTAGATAATCCATCACTGCTGCCGTGAGTTTGAGATATTATCTCAGCTACATATATCTTATTTGCTCCCGACTCCATCATATCTGTCGACGCCTCTAACTACTGATGAAGCGCAGACTGGTGAGCCCTCTCAAAGAGATGGTAGCTAACAAGGTGACAGGGTTTGTTGGTTGAGTTTCTTCTTTGTTTTGCGGTTGTAATCTGACCCCTCCGAGAACGCGATAGGTGAGCTGAGTAATCCTCTGGCATTCAGAGCATATGCCGAAGCCCGCACCATTTATGGGTGTCATCAGCCTGTTTGTTGTGTGTGAGCTCTTTCTTCCGAAAAATTCTCGTAGTACCCGATATTTCCACCGGATGCGCGCAATGCATCGGGCATATCGGCTTCAAAGTTTGGGGGCACTTGACCGTCCCCTATTCACAGTGACCGGGTTGCTGAACCACACGACGGCTTGGAGCGCACTGAAGCTGTAACATCTACTCTTGACAGACGAACGGAAGCCTGGTCAACACAACAGATATAACGGGTTGGTAAAATCCAACCTTGCCTTGCCCATTCGAAGGGATAGTTTATCTTCGACCGAACCAACGAGTTTAAAACTAATGCTCAAGCACATTAATTATTTAGTTACATTGAGTCACCTGGGTTTGGTCACATCTAATAGTGCAGTTGCGCTTTGCACATATGAAGTGCTCACAAAATCATAATCACCTTACTCAACTCACAGGCAGCAAAAATAATACAGGAGGCTGTTCTTCCCAAAGCTAACCGATTCGGCATATTTGCATCATCCTGAGGACTTCGGAGGTCCCATCCGTTTCCGAAAAAGGTGCATACGACGGCGTTAAACCCACAGTGTCAGCGGTCGAAGGCAGACACGTCTACATCCATGAGATTGCTTTGGTGCTACAAACATACCGAAGTGCGTACCGAGTTTTCTCGTTACACTGCCCGTATGCTCAGAACTAGAAGTCCTGACTACGGATATTCGTGAAGTCGGTGTACCGAATGAAATATGGTACGATATCCCGGTTATGGTGGTTCTCAATATTGTGACTGGCTACCTCCAGAGAAAAAGCCGGTTGTGCAGAGTGTCTCAGATACATCCTTAAGGTCATCTGCATTCGATCGAATATTCATACCTCGTGTCGTCTTATGCCATTCGATAGCAGTGTCGTTAAGAGTCCCTCTCAGCAGCTGAGCTGGAAAGAATGGGAGCTCCGAGTGCTGCAGAGGTATCGTAGCATGCGGAAGAAAGTAACAGACGATTGAGTGGAAGCAGTAAGTCTGCGAACCAGCAGGCAAGGTAACACACGTGCTAAAAGCGGCGAAATAACGGAACATACTTCTGGAAGCGATTTCTTCAGTACTCTATGCCGTCCAAAAGTCTAGTTTATTTAACACTCTTCTTGGCTTCATCTTCGTCCGCCTCCTTGATGAAGACCTGGCAAAAAAACAAATTAATTACACCTGCACCTGTGGTTTCCGGTCGTGTTTGAAAGAAAAAGAACAATACCGTTGTGACTGGGCCGAACTGTAGATTATGTACGCGCAAGCTATATAGTTGTATGCAGTGCACACCGGATTAAGAACCATCTAGAACGCCTCTAAGAACAAATACCTGTGCTTCAATAGCACTGCCGACTCTTGCCGCCGAAAAACTGCAAAAGGACTTACAGCCTTGTTCGTTCCCACAGAGTGTCCCTTAGTAAGGGGCCCATGTGTACGCTTGATCTAATAATGGTCGGAATAATGTGTCGCATGAAAATTTGTCAGGCGACAGCCGTATGGTATGGCTGGTCATAACAATGTCTATAAACATCTGGTCATTCAGATTAAGTGTAGGCGGAAGCACAGTGCATGGCATCCTCGAGGCAGTGAATCACTCGGTTGGACCTAAGGATCATACAACAGTGCAAATGGCAAACAGCGTTCGGAGCTGGAGCCAAAGGAGGATAATATGAAATCGACTAGGCGCGGTATTATATGCTACCAATACGGGCATTTGCAAGCAGACACGGAATGAAAACTGGACGAAGTATCTCAGACACAAGAGTGAGCTAAGTCGAAGTGTGTCAATCAAGGTTCATCATTCCAGGGCGATGTAGTTTTACAAATACCAGAGTACCTGCTTGCAGATATTCGGTTGCGGAGCTGAAAACGGGCTAAAATGGACAAAGATATCAGTTATTATCCCATAAGATGTGGCGAATCAGCTGGGAAGTTCATCTGCATAAACGTGAGCGACGATGAGCGTCCTCGGTAGCTCGGTCAGTAGAGCATCCGTCGAGTAAGCAGGAAGTCCGCGACTCGAGTCCATCCCCAGGTGCGTCTTTTCGATCAGCTTCTCTCAAACTGGACTTCTCGCTTCAAGGCCAAAGTTGTTACGACTAAGAGCGATTATACAGATAGGGTCAAACAACACCTAGCCGCTACGTGGTACCGATGCATTGACAGGGGGAACATCACGTCTGTGATGAATGACAGTAAACCTGACGCTGGTAGGTATTTCCCATATGTGATAAACCATATAGAGCGTGGCAAGTGATATCGATTGTTTCCTAAAACGCAATCCAAACACAGCCTCAGGGACTGCTAAAAAGCCATAAGGTGGATGTCCCCATGAGACTAATGAGAGACGAAATGGGTTCTCCGTAGGCTGGCCAGATTCTTCGCAGGTATTGTAAAACCCACTAACCATAAATCGAGCACATACATTGAAAACCCACACTACAGAAGTTGCGGGGTTTCCCCAAGAGACCAGACATTCTCGTAAGTTCCACTGCCAACTCATTAAGTACGGATGTGCCGAAAGCCCATAATTTGGAAACAGCCAAACAGTGGTTGATTGTTGGTCTGTTCGCCGAGCTTGTTAGTTGGATTTCAAGCGTTTCGTCACCACTCGAGAGGACATTGTCAGGGCCATGTGTCTATTCGACTGGGGGTGAAACGTTTACAATCCACCTGCTAACTTCGGCGGACAGACAAACAGCTTAGCAACGCACCCGAGTTACTAATATTGCGCAACACCGCCAACAGCCAAATAGACGTTATTGGTAGACATAACACTGTAAGGACGAACACACTTCACCGTAGGTGAAATAGTGCAAGGCATATAAGCAAATAAAACAAAAATAATCATAAACGACAAATTCAGCCACGTTCCAGGTGAGTCTGCCGCAAAACAAAAATTGGTTTGCAAAAGGAAACACCACGATCTACAGTGTCTCGGGTGATTGATTGTTTCTTGGGAGGTGCGTTTACGAAAATCAAGTGCAACAATTGCATTAAGGTCACACAGGACAGCAGGCTAGAGAACTACACACCAGAGTCTGTCAGCACAAGAGAAAAATAGACCAGAAAACACATGAATATCCAGCGCCATTCTGACTCAACAAATGCAGGACAAGAACTAGATACGGGACACGAAACGAACTTAGAAAATGTTGAGGCAGGGACTACAATCCATGTCGGTAACAATCGCCAAAGGCGTAGAATTAGTGAGTGTATGGGGAGCAGTTTTAGAGCAACGATAGAGACACGTGATGTTGTGCGGTTATCAGTGAAGAGAAGCCGTCAAGAGAAGCGGCCTAAATCCAAATCACGTAACCCAGGCCGACCACGTGACCTCAGTTCCCTAACCAAAATGTCGTGGCACTCATGTCATGGCACTCATCGTGCCATGAAGACTAACAAGTTGCAAAAGGCGCCCAAGAGTTATCACCGACTGCAGTGCCCTGAACCGGAAGACTAAGAGCGCCAGCCACACCAATGTGATGTTACATACTCCACCCAGCGCTATTGGTCGCTTAGCCGGCAGTAAACACCGATTTAGTGTACTAACCGGAAGGGTTCTTGCTAACTGATTTCCCGTCTACCTTAAAACTCGGCCAACTAAAAGACCTACTTACTTGGTCTGACGAAGCTTCTGCGTCAAAAGCGAAACTCTGCACAGCAGCAAATTCATCGACTATTGATCAGTTCCTTCTGAAACGACAGACAGCTGTTAATTAAGCGAAAAATCATGCCTCAAATCCACCAGCTGCAAAAACCGTCCCACAATCACGTGATCAAAAGACTACGGTCTGAAATCGTTAATTAAAGGTTCCCGTGTTCAATCTCTCTGTTAATATCTGATGGGTCTCACTAATGACGAGGTCGGTCGGGTGACCGTTTTCTTCATCCGACCGTGCATTCAGTTTGCACACCCGGGACGGTTCCAAACCCATTGTTCTGTAATGATTAGGTCATCCGCGTGGATCGACTGTCTAAATTAAACCACTAGTCAGACGAATGTTTGAATCAGCCAACAGCTTCGATTGTTAAACAAGAGGTGTCATCAACACAACCGGTTTAGATGTGAGATGGAAGGACCAATCCAATCAAAGTTCATGTATTTCCTTTTAACCCAATTGTCCTAGCACCAATACACTAACACAGACCAAAGTTGCAAACCACACTAAAAAAAAATCGGTCCGTGAGGTGAACTGGAAGAACCAGACCCTAGACGCGTCCCCTAGCCTATCGGCCGTAACACTTGCTCATCCAAACTAACTATCCTAACACTGATTTTGCCCGGTGGTAGCAAGAATTCTGGTTGATTGATTCTCCGCCTACCTTAAAACTCAACCAACCCATACTTGGCTTGACCTAATCACTTGACCCGACAAGGCCTTTGTGTTAGAAGCAAAACAGTTAATCTGCCAACTGTTTTCCAAACTTCTCTGCAACGACACTAAGCAGCTGGTTAGATCGAAAATCACGCCACATCCACAAAAGATCTGTCAGTCACCGTTCTATTGTGGTTGGAACATTCATGAAATATGCAATTCATGTATAACCAGAACAAATGACCCTGTCCATAAACGGGAATCTTCCTACATATACAATACATACTATATATATATATATATATATATATGTATATATATATATATATATATGTATATATATATATATGTATATATATATATACATATACATACATACAATACATATACAATAGTAATCGGCAGATTGTATCACTCTTGAAAAAAAGCCTCTCCAGCGATCCCTGGCGCAGCATGTGCTCACTAAAAATAGGATCAAAGTGGATTGCCACTTGGTATGAGGATTGCTCTTCAAAGGTGATTCACCGTACCTCCCAACACGGAAAATTCGGTTCCTATAGAAGCCAACGCGCATTGTGAGCACGAACATTTTGGATGTAACTCCAAGTGGAGTACACAGCCTCGGAAACTAACCTCAGAATGTAGGTGTTTAACTGCATGCGTGATGAGAAGGGATGAAACACCGAAAAGAAAGTAACTAGTGCACCATGAAGATGCACTCTCACATTCAGGCGCAACGTAGCATGTATACTGTCGCAGCAGTACATGACGCTGAAGGCTGAGCTAGTAAGGCTATGTCAATCATGTGAGTGGACAAGCTCACCAAAACGGAACAGCTTCGAGCCTGAGTTGGAGTGGTACTCGAATGACCAGGTTCTGCCAACCCAATTATTTGTGCAACTCAGTGTTGATTGGATGCAACCCGCCGAACCTAGATTAAATCCTCTCTATTTGCTGATGACCTCAGACCCCGAGCAATTTAAACTATAATAATGTTACCTGTCGCACAGGCTATGGATGAACCACTTCAGTGACAAATACAGTTAGTCATATGCACTACTTGACCTCTTAAGGACAGTGTGCCCGGGGGTAGGTGCTATGGGCTAATCAGCCTGACCTGGTATCCTCTTACTTCTCTGGAAATGCCTTCAAAATGCTTTCTATCTTCTGTTGGGGAAGCCCTAGTCAACATTCTTCTCGTGACTAGTGTTTTCGCTGAAGTGAGGGATAAAAGCGTGTGGCCGGCACCCTGAATTGGTTGACAAATTATTAGTTCTGCCCAACAGTAACTCTATTTTTAGGTATTTTCTCCACTGTTTTTAATATAGTCTCAACTCTATCAACAAGTTGTGTTTTGATCGGAGAAACTTCAGTCGTATCGAATGTCGTCCCTAAGGCCCTTCACCGTGCCCGAGAACGAGAAAACACTATCCTAAAGCCTCGTTGTTCGCTTAGGTTTGTCGGTTACAAAGTCAACACGTGGGACTTGTCAGACAATAAAAGCTCAAAACGTTGGCACCTTCTGTGTTTCCGAGAGCAATATTCCCAATATTCAATTCCTACTCACACTAAGCCTGCCATCCGAAGTAACTAACAGTAGCTACCGCATACATATGCCTACAAGCCCTGAGATAATGGCTTTCAGTCAGACAGGCGCTAAAATTTCGATAAGGTCATCCACAGAATTCGCTTTGGTTGCTGGATCCTCTATACTCCAGAGTCCAGACTATGAGACCCAGTGGCAAGTTCGAAGCTTTCAGCAAACCGCTGGAACAACGGCGTCTGTTCGTTGTCTCCGCTTAAATCTAATCGACGTCAGTTCCGACTCTGTGAAAGGTAACTTGTACTTACAACTAAAAGGACTACTGATTCTAGTAACTGGAGACATGGACATTCAAGATGGTCGACGGGAGCCTGAAGAGAACATCTCTGAAGGTCAACATTCCATCGGCTTTCGGCTTGGTGGCAGCGGAGAGTGTTTACTGCAGCCCGGCACGGATAAGGAACTACTCATGTTTAGCACAAATTTCCAGCAGTTGCTGCCGAAGGGTCACCTGCTCCCCCCACCGTCTGATTAACCGTAGACGCAGATAGATCGCACGGCAATCAGTTCTCAAAAGCGAAGATTTGTTCGGAATCACACATCATAGTAGAATGCCTACGCAAACTCTAATCGAGTTTTGTTGTGTGAGAAGCTTGGGACGATGCGCAAAATAATGCATAGCTCGGTCAGCAGAGCACCTGGGGCTGTAAAACCCATTCCAAACTAGACTGGACCATCACAGTCAAATGGTCTGGTAACAGCATAAGCTGCTGGTCACATATTTGGGAAGCGTTGTGAACCGCCACTACCTATGCATACACCTTTACCACCTGCATATTGTAAGTGCCAGAGAGCATGTTCCGGCTAACCGTGGACACACCATAGCCTGCAGGCGGCTCAACATACAAATGAGTGTCTCCTCAAGAAGAAGAGAAAATGGTGAAGCGTGGCGGCCTGACCAGATGGGTAGGATGGGAGCCGCATCTGTTACTGGAAGTTCGTTAAAGCCGTTCAAACTTGTATAGAAAACCGGTAAGAGAGTACTGAACAACAGTCAAACAATACAGGAAGCAATGAAATAACTATATGTACCAGATATTATTCTGAATAGTTCAAAAAGCAACTCAACCAAACAAGTTCCCATAGTGGGACGTCAACGCAGATCCTTAAACGTAAGGCCCCTAGAGTGACTGGCGGCCTCGGATAAACCATCACCAGTGTTGTCCAAGCCTGGTGCCACTTAACCAACTTACCTTGTTGAGAAACATTTGGGTATTGGGAGATGTCCATTGACTTGGGCACCGCTTCCGTTGTCTTTATCTACAATATGGGTACCAGCGCCAACCACCGCAACTACAGTGGTATTACGTCCATTAACGTTGAAAGGAAGGTTTTGGACGTAAATTATACTTCACTCAGTAAACGCAGTGTGTTAGCTACTCATCCGTAGTGAACACTTATGATTCAACCCAGGCTAAGGACTGCATTTACTACATTTTTACTTAATACAGTTGATAGAGTAGTCCTACAGTCCAACAGACCAAATGTGGGTTTCAAACCCACCAAGATTCATGAGAAGCAATGAAATTCACGCGTGGCAGCCACTTTGAACACACGGTAAAACAAGACAACACAGGGCAGGGTAAAATAGTCTACTATTTACCGAATATCATCCGGAAAGCAAAAAGTACTCATGGACCGGAATTTGTAGTTAGGCAATCATTCAATTCGCCTGGATTCTATAGAGTGAGCTGAGCCTGACAGCACTCGCAGTCAAAAAAATAGCGCTGTATCGTATCGGAAGAAGAAAGGGGGATGTTTGTACGATTGGAAATCAACTGGAACCAAAGCTGGCTACGAAGATCTGGAAAAATAAAGCTGTGGTCCATTCATCCTGGTTGGATCACCTCCCTTCTTGATTTATTCTTCCATGTTGATACGCGATAATCGAATGATGTCGTTCGGCACTGCTTGTTCCATTGGAGTTCTCAAGCATTTCATGGACGACCGTCGTTCGCCGAAGCTTGGTTTTAGGAGATGGCTCATTCGACCCCACTGGACGGCGTAAAGAGGTCGCATCATCGGCTAAACTCCGTTTACGAGGTAACAAATTGCGCTGTTCGGTTGGCCTTGTTGGGCTGGAAGAAAATTAACAACAAACAACAAACATCTAACAAATTAACAATAATAGTAATGTTGATGAATACGTGACTCGCTGGGCTACAAACACTGAAAATTCGCTGGATTCATTGTTTGGAGTAGGAAAGCCAGATATGTGGCAATTCAACGTGAAGTACAAGCGCATCTGTGTGACGTGGGGTGGTGTCCGCGAGTAGTTGCAAGTCTGAGTCCTCATACGGTTCTCGTCTTTTCGCCTATTATCCATAGATGAGTTCCCACTCGCGAATAATCAGTGCCTATTCACGAAATCATTAGTTCCAGCAGAAACATAGATAATTGACAAGTCTCAATCGGATGCTACTTAAGCAGATATGGTCGTATCGCGAGAGGAGGGCTGGGTCTTTAAAGACCAGGCGTCCGCCTATCGGTCTTGCGCAACCGGCTAATGCGGTTTGGAATGCATGTTGCGTATTCTAACCAGCTTTTGAATTGATCGGGCGAACTGACTAGCCACACATACGAGATTACATCCTGCAAGTAAAATCGGCCTATGTACAAAATTCGAAAAACCACACAGAGCCGTTTCACCTTTGTTGATAATATTCGGCAGTGCATATCTTTCGAAGCCTTACAGAGACTCTCTCAGTTAGCGCTTGCGGATTAGAGTGTTTGGTCACGAATGGCTGAGTCGATTAGGAAAACGTGGCGCCATTCGTATGCGAGTTGTTCCAGCGGGTTGCTTCCTACAAGAGGTACTTAGCATTAGCTAAACAGTAAACAGTAAACGTTAGCCCAACAGACTGATTACTGTGAAACTTAAAGGAATACAACAAGCTGGGTTCGAGCTATAACAGATAACAGTGGCTCACCTTCCAAGGTATTCCGAAATGAGGTTATCGAAGTCAGACGGTGATATGGTTGGGTCTAATTCTGCATCGCCGTGTCGAGTAACTAGATCAACAGGATCGTAGTCGTCCACCGTTTCCGAAGACGAGGGTGACACAGTCCCGTCCTCACGGTCCGTGATAGCATGCTTACGGCCATTGAACCAACTTCGCAGTCGACCATCAGCGCCGAAAAACCTCATGAACGAAAGGACAAACTCATGCGAGATATCCTCCAATTGGTCCACAAGTTCGCGACGCTTGTTGTCGAAATTCTGAATCAATGTTGAACCGCGTTTCATAAATGTTTCGAAGTTGTCTTGCAACCGCAACTTCTTCTCCTGCACGGATGGTTGAAAAACAAAAATCAGTTCACGAGGACCTTCGAGCAGAGCCCAGTTTCGGATGTTCATCTGGTACAAACTTAAGATAACAGTCTGCATCCAGAACTCGAATGGCAAAACACATCCTGCATCCGTGGATATGCGAACTTAGGTCAAACCAATTCTCCACAACGAACTAACGTATCAAAACCGGCATAAATCGAAAGACGAAGGTGGTTGTAAATACAGGAGCATAAAACAATGCCTACAAATCTAAAAGTCCGCGACATCAACAGAACCGTTTTATATGGTTGTAATAATGCTCTCATAAACTAAATATGATTGCAGATACAACGACAGAATACACTGAACCACACTAGGAAGCAGTAGCAACGTTTTCATACAAAAGTGAAGAGGCTACACACATACATTTGTTCTCGGTATTTGGAGACCAGTCCGTTCCAAGCAGTAAGAAACGTTATTCATAGATGTTTTCTTGGGTCGCTTCCTCATCCACCAATGGTGGTTGTCTGATTACAAGCAATGAAAATAGTCTGCAACCGTGATTCTCGAAAAACCAGATACAGTGTATCGTCCCCTCAAATAGGGTAGGCGTAAAATCTCTTTTGCCTGCGGTATTTTCCCTTCGGGTGGATCACTATATCAGCAGCATGGTAGGAAACATACGCGTACTTTGTGTTCCCAACCAAAATTCCTATCCCCTATTTGCCAGAGTTATTATACACAGCAATATAGTAATTCCCATAAGATAGGCCGCATCAAGGGGAGTCCACAGAAAGCAGTTCTTGCAAGATTCCATATGAAGTGGCCACTTACAACCATCTAGAAAGACAACAATTTTAGACCTCATGATTGCACAAAAACAATAGAAAATCACACGTTCCAAGAAACGAATGGCAAGTTCGAACAAAACTAGTTCAGGACGCGAATCGACGCATCGATCGCTCCCAACCTGCCCAAAACCTGGTCCAAATAGCTGGAATAAATCAAGCTTATATTCAGAATCTTGTCGTGAACAGCTGACAGACACGACAGCAATGACACTCAGCTAGAGTTCATTCTTCCAAATGCTATTCACCTGACTCTCAGAGCCGGGCGTTGCCAATCACGTTAAAGTTCGTTATCGCGAAATATTTATACATTATCAACTGGTTTTAACGAACGAGGTCATGTATGCGAGTGGAGATAGAACCATCTGCAACAATGCGCTGGTGCTAAATACCGGTTCCCAAAACCAGAACAACCAGAAAACCTAATATGCAATCCATTTTGATCCTAGACCCCCACGACACTGAACAAAGAAGTTTCCCACGTCATCAGTCTGGAGAGAATTCAACGTTGTTTTACAAAACAATGAAATGAAAAAGAGTGCAGCATAATCCGGATTTAAACACGGTTGGCCACCTGAGTTGGAGTTTTTACTCCTGAAGCTACCGCAATTACCAGCCATGAAATCATCACCGGATTCAACTGGAAATATTCTAACTTCTTCAGGTCTATTTACTACCGAGACTGGAAGTGTTGCGCTTTGCTTAAGTTCTTTGAGGTGTCAGACAACGCAGAACTAGAAGAAAAGTTGTTCGACAAGTAATAAGACGATAACACAAAACACAACAACCTGACTAGGGAAACATCAATGTATCGAGATGTTTTACACAGGTTTCACGTTACAAACTCACAAATTCGACAAGTAATGCATGTAGACTTGGTCTAGATTTCCATGGAATTAAATCCGCAAAAGGTTCTTTCACAAAGGCAGCAGATTACAACCGTTTTGATCCCCAACATGTATGTCGCTTTCTGTTCAAGTATGTTCGGTTAGGTGGCAAAATGTTATGCATGGTGGATGGTTTGTTGGTACACATATTTTCGACTGAGTGCACAAATTATGGATCAAACTTTCATGAAATCTTGCTGGGAAAGTCAATGTTCAGAATGTTTCCCAAAAAGGTTAACGGCCAGCATCCACGGGCACGCGGTGAACTACGCACCTTTAACGTGTTTACATCAATGTCACGTTCATTCCTCTTATAAAGGGCCAGTGTCAATATTGATCTTTCGGTCTACAGTCTATATTTGAAGTACTATGGTGACCAGCTTTCGTCTTCCAGATGACTGAGCTTAACAGCTTTGATGTACCATTGAGAATACGTACACCTATTTCTGATTTTCGGGCTGATAACTGACTAGCAGCTGCTCGGTACATAAGTTCCGGTGAAGGACGTTTTGCAGACATAGAGTCTCCACTACATTCCCTGTCGGTGGATGAGTAAAACAAGCCTTGATAGCTTTCACCCTTGGTTTTCGACCTCCGCAGTACGAGACGAGAACTCGTGGAAAGTGTTTGTAGTACTATCAGGTCTTTCATTGAAAAGCCACTCTATCAACCGGTAAACCACACCTCCGGCCAAGATCCCCTGTTGCGTAATTTTTTTAGAATAACCCAAAGCAAGGAGCAGCAGTGTATACTTGTTTTGGTTCACCGCAAAAACTTAAGTGCTTATTTGCCAGGTACCTTCGCAGTGTTCAATAATCAAGGAAGAGATTCGGATTATAGGCATTCTTGCAGTTCGCTTCGACTACGCAGCACACACGAGCAAGATCTGTAACCTTGACTCACATCTAGTCGCCCAGTCACCGGAACGTACACTTCCTTCGAACTCGTACAATCAACCCCTTGTCACTGTAGATCTGGATAGATTCGCCCCAAACACATCTGCCTAAGAAAGTTACCCAGAGGGATCTTTATCGTAAAATACAAGTGCATACTGAAGACCGGAGGTAGATTCAGTCGTTCAGTGAAAAATTAAGCCCAGGACTCGTGGTATGAATTTCAATAGACGCTAGGATTGGTCCATCCAAATACGGGAACAGAACGCAACATGACCTGTATTCGACAGGCGTCAATACCATACGGTCACCACCTATGCGCTGTTCATGGCATGTGCGATCTAAATAAGCGAACAGCGGTAACAACATCCACCACGAAAACTTTCGCTAAACCGTTAGCGATCAAAATCGACCGCATAGTTGTCCGTTCACACAGAATCTCTGGATTTGGTCTCACTACTGAACACAATTGCGGCATTGCACACACACACACACAGTAGTCCATCATGAATATTCATTCCGTGAATGCCCTCCAAAGTAAAGATGTTGTACCGAATCGTACGATCGGATTGATAATAAGCTGCTCACTTTTTCAAACTACTTTAGTTGCGCTTGGAGCCCATGGGTGAATGAAAGTAACTAAAAGCATGCGCTGAAACGGAGCGTGACATATTTGCGAGATTGCACAGTTGCCACGTTCCACTGCTTACATGGTGTATGTGGCCTATACTCTCCTAACTGATCAGAGCTCAAACAAGGTACAATCGAACAAGTTCCTGATTGTTGTGAGCTAATAACTGATAATCACGGAATAGCAGGGCGAATCCAAGTTGACAGGTAAAAACGCACAGCAGAGAATTTCGTGGGAAGACACGCTTGGTTGAGATTTTTAGAAGAAACACGGGAAACATAACCTTTCAATTGGGGATTTTGGTTGCTTTTTGCTGCCCTACATACCACCAGCCACGGTGAAACGAAAGAAAATTGTCGTTTGCATTAGTCAGGTCACTGGCAGCCAGTTTTCGATGGTGGCATTTGTGTAACATAACCTCGAACGTCAGGAACAAATTCGTGACCTGTAAATGGACCAACGTAATCCTCCCTTTCGACATTGACCAAAGATGTCCACTTCACTATAAAAACAATACTGATTGTTCGCCGAGCTGAGTAATTTGGTCTTAACGAATAGACCAACGGCTATCCGTACAACCTGAGCTACCAATCTTCCCTTTGGATGGGCGCTCTCTCGTAAGAAGGAGGTTTAGTGGCAAAAAACGGACCAGACAGAAAGTACGCTATCGCACTTGGATCTCTTTTCTTCTCTCTAAAAGAAAATAAAACAAAAACATGCGCGAACGCTGTTTCGCTGTGTATGTCGACCTCATACCGAACACGACACCTGTACGATAGCTTGCACGGAAACACACGGAGAATATCATAAAGATATGATGCAAACTGAAATTGGAGTAGGACTTCACCTGAAACTCACATCCTCGTTTTGAGTGTTACCTTCGAGGATGGACCAAAATTAAGTTGAAACGATACAATTTGATAAAAACGCAATTCATGAGTTTTATTGGACGTGCACGAGGTGACAACACTTAAATTGTGACTAACCTGAGTGTAACCTCAAATTATCAAACACTTGCCGTGGTAACACGGCTAAATCGAAGTGGCCGGATAGATAGCTGATCGCGTAAAGAACGCTGAACGACGTTTCGAATTAAACAGCTTTGACATTTTCAAAACTAACTATAAACAGCGTTTCGGGTAGGTGGTCTTCTCCCCCAATCTAGGCCAGTCTATGTGAAACCGCAAGTACGAGCTGCGGGGCCTCTCGAGTTAGTGTAGTTGCTTACAATATTTGCCCACCACATTATGCATCAAATGTTAACAATGATCCATCGCAAACTAGTGAGGATTGACTAAAAGCAACGAATGGTTGTCTCTGTGCGACCCTACGAATAGATGCTATCAAACGGTATTGCTCACACAATATGGAAGGCCAGTACATCAACGTTCCAACGAGGCGCTGCAAATGGATGGTTACAATACACAATAAACCTTGACGACCATTAGGAGTTGCTCGGATGCGCAGGCATAAGGCACTGGCATTAACATCCATGTCAGTATCCTAAAGAAGCGACAACCAACAACCCATTGAACACAGAAGAACAGCTTGAACAGTAGACATTGAAATAGATGTGGAGGATAAAAAGGAGCAGAAAGCTGATCACATGTGAACAATAAAGAGCAGGAATTTATCAAACTTCAGAGGTAAATGAATCGTAAACATCAATTGCGATCTCATTCGTTGATTCACCGTGTTCATCGAGCAGATGTAATATGGATTCCTTCAGCTGACCGGTCATGGCTGGTGCCTGAGCCACATCTCCACAATCACACATATAGGAAAATGACACATTCAAAATCCAGAGTGGGAGCGGTGATGAAAAGCCAAAGAATATTTGTTCCGTCATATCCAGACGGGATTCAGGATGAAGAAACAGACAGGAACATACGGTTCGCTCACTATTCTTTCGGCCTATCCACGAAACCTCGACAGCACCAGTCAGTTGATCCGTGCTAACGGTGACGTTTGGCAAATCGCAAAGGAAAGCGGACAATAAGTCAAACTTTTCGGGTAACAAACAGGCTTGATGACTACATCGCTCGAGAACAAATTCACAGGTATGGGCAAAAAGACATGTCAATAGCTGGCCGGAGGATGAACGAGGGTTTATGGCCTCAGGAATCACCAGAGTAATGCGATAGGCTATGGAGGAGTCCTTTGTGCACAGTGTTTCTGGGGTGGTTTTTTGAATCAATTGTTCCAACAGTACATAAACAGCGTACGGCAGAGTTAGCAGCATCTTCGAAGTTGCTGCATCGGTCCGTTTGGTCCAGTCCTCGAAACAAGCACAGAAATCTCTCCCTAACTTGTTAAGATTAATAGCACCTTCCAGACCAGAGATTCCAAGAGAAGACCATCCAGCGAGCGCTGTTAAGGCCTCAGAAACTTCAGTAGCCACACGAACTTGGGCTTCACGACTGGAAGCACCCAGATGAGGTGTGGCGATAATGCACGGATGAGATAACAATTTTTCCATTATTGGATCAGTTGGTTGAATAGGCTCTCTGGTGAAGACATCCAAAGCAGCTCCGGCGCAGTGGCCAGATTCTACGGCAGCAAGCAAAGCCGCCTCATCAACAACAGACCCCCGGGAGCAGTTGATCAAACGGAATCCCTTGCGACACATGGATAGCATTTCTGGTCCAATTAAACCCGTCGTCTGAGGTACTAAAGGCACGTGAAGTGTAATGTAGTCACTTTCTGACAACAATTCCTCCAAAGGCATCCAATCATCGAGCCATTCAGGGGGCGGAGGACCAACAGTCTTCGTGTTTTTTTTGCTGTATTTCCGAGTCGGGTCGTGTCCTATGATTCGCATTCCAAAGGCGCGCATCCTAATGCCCACTGCTGAACCGATTCGACCGAGGCCAACAATTCCAAGCGTTTTTCCCGATAGTTCGGTTATGGGGACGATTGATGACGACGTGATTACTGTTTTTCTAGTGGTGGGCCATTCATCTGCCTTGTGCAGTATAGTGTTCCGTAACTGACGGGCTAGACACAAGATGAGTGAGCATGTATGCTCTGTAGCGGACAAGGTGTTCCCTTCGGGCGCATTAATCACCAAAACGTGATTTTTTTCGGCGGCACGGACATCAATGTTATCCACACCAACACCAGCACGAGCTACCACACGCAAACCAGCAGCCGCACCCGATTTCAACACATTTTCCGTCACTTTTGTGGCCGACCGCACGACCAGTGCACCAGCTGAATGCTCAGTTAGAATATCGATAAGCCGATCTTCCGCGACCCCACTTTCTTCCAGATCGAAGACAATAAATCCGTTTTTAGATAGCTGAACCACAGCATCACTGGAGACATGGTCAACAATCACAACCTTGGACAGAGCCGGTAACACGGACGTCATGTTGGTGAGCGATCTGAAGCTCGAATGCGCTTGACTGACGGCACAAGGATGAACGCACCTGCCGCAAACACACAAAATGGAGACCCCCCCCCCTCAATCAAACTTCACGAAGCTTACGTACACCAGTCGAGCGACATGTGCGTGAGTGTGCGTTGTGTAAGGTGTCATTAAATCCGACCTCGATATCGGAAAGTAGTGCGATCATCCGACTCGCTAATTTCACGTTTATGGTTGCATAACAGGCGCGACCGACTGCACACAAAGTAGACAAAATTGCTCACCGAACCCCGGTTAGTAGCGAGCGTGTGGGTATGCTCGCACACAGCTACTCTCTATATTTTGGTTATAGGGTTTATGCTGGTTCCTCATCAATTAGCGCCTCCTGAAGGAAGTGTTTTCCGTCCACAAATAACCTAAATTATGAGCAGTGAATATTGACCTATCAGTCTACTGGGTCTCACTCTCTCCCGGTAAATTGGGGTTAGAACAATGTAGCTCAATGGCTGTCAGAGCCAGAACACATTACGAATACAGGATCATTTATGCGGAAGTCACACGAGGGGCTAACTACTGATATTGACTAATCAACCGTTAACCAGGTAGGCAGACGTGTGGCTAATCAGCTGTGAAGTTCAAATGCACAAATGTGACGTAGAGGAAGCTCAGTCGGTAGCACAACGGTCCGTTGAGGGGAGGTTGGCGGTTCGTATCCGTCCCTAGACGCGCCTTTTCGTTCATACTACATGTAATTGAACTTATTTTGATATCATGGGAAATACTTCGATATCGTTAGTATCAATCACCTGAAACCTGAGTCGGCCATTGTATAGACCACTCGACTGAAAAATATCATAAGCGAGAGACTCAGTGATCTTCCGTAACCACCATTTCAGTTCGAGAGACTCCATTTGCTCAGGGCCAGTCAACAGCAGATCACGTGAAACGAAACGCGTAACTGACTGATTAATTGCGCTATTGCCTCTGAGAGCAAGTTAATCGCACTGCTGGTCAGTCACTCGCAACCGAATGGTAGTGCTCAATACCTACCCTGGAGGTTGCCTGTTCGAACCACCCTAGAGATTGGTGATTGTGTATCACTGATGATCCTTAACGGGCAGGAAAAACCTGCAGTGTTTCTCGTTTTTTTCAGGATAGACTGGCCTCACTTTCAGGACTCAGTAAAAGAGATATGTGGATAGTCAGATCGCTTATCGTGAGTAGTTATATACTCCGACGATAAATTCAGAATTTCTCCAAATGGTAAACGGGGTAGGCATGTGACGTCTCTGACAACCCCAGCACATCACATGCATCGCCATTATTTAAGCTTGATAGCGTCAGCTACGTAGCCTTTTCGTTAGCAGTTAACAAGATCGAAACAGGAAATGTGTTCAGCAGATAGACAATAGGCACAAAGAACAGGCTCCCGCAATCGAAATCATTACATTCCTTCCTGAAAGCAGGTATTTAAATCCAAAGAATACCTCATAAGTGACGTAAACGATTGGTTGTTGACCGAGTGGCAGTTGACCTGTTCACGTGTTTGGCAGTTGGCTTACAAACATTTCATCACCATACGAGGGGAAATAGTAGGTGCGCACGAGGCACACGAGGCGCTTCATGTGGTGAAATACCAACTGTGGATGTGCATGCTTCGACATTTCATTCACGACGGATATTAAGTTTTCAAACACTCCTTTGGTACTAAAAATTAAATAGTTCCATAAACTTATCGGATATCGTTTCTATTGGGCGTACGCAAGACAGCGGTGACATGAAGCCCTTCAGGTTAATAATTTCAGCTTCACTTGAAATCACAGTCAAAATTTTTGCTTCATCGGTTGCCATTAGTTCTCCTGTAGGCATACGATCGAGAACAACTCACCTCCTTGAACAGTTGGTTAGGTTTCAGTACGATATAGCTTTACGGCCTTACGGTTTGTTTCATACACATTAAACAGTCGAACGCTCATAACAGTAGACCTTTGTGGTTCACAATCTCACCACAATCTTGAACTCTAAGAGGATAAACCACGCACACCTTGAGATAAGCGACAAGACATACAGATATGTTTGGATCATAATTGTATTTTTAGTGCAATCTATAAAGAGTTAGTGACGAAAACGATAAGATATCAAGGTTAAAATCATTGTGGAATACAAAAAACTGGTACGGTAAACGACTGCGGTACATAGTATGGAAGATTATGCCCTTGTAAACAGAGGCTCAAATTACACCTCAAGTGGAACCGGAGACGTAAGTCATCCAAGTTTTCCTCATCGTCATCACCAAATAAGCAGAAACGATCTCCGAGGCATTGAAGTTAACGTCAAAGATAAGCCAAAAGATAAAGAGTGCAGTGGTTGCGTTCGGCTTGTCGAGTAAGCTATACAAGAGCAACTCACTGACGGGCGTCGCATAATGCACGCAATAACCCGAAAACGTGGACGCGAATAGGTCCATGTTGCGGTATCTCAATGGCCATTCAAAATACCGCAGAAATAATGCGATCCTAACTTTGATCCTCAACACGGCAGGTGAAGCAGCGAATCTGAATAGGGTGGCGCAAACCAAGGTATTCAGACTGATGTATCGACCGGGTTTGTCGGTCGTACAAGTTGCTGACTGCTTTTGAGGGTTGTTCCAAAGATTTCAGTCCATTTTTCTGTGCGTTGCGTAAGCTCAGGTTGCCGACAAGCCCCGAACAATCGATCACCTCTTATTAGGCGGTGAATTGCGAGACGGAGAATTTCGGTTGTTGGCACCCGTTTGCAAAAACCCCACATGATGACGTGAAACGGTCACCAGAGAGCTTAGTTGATGTGATACACATTTATTTGCAAAGTTCCTTGGTGATAATGCGAGGCTGAAGTGAGTACCAGCCGCATCTCTCGTACACAATAACTTTCAACTGAATGCACTGCACAATAGCGGCCTCGTGTTTCAGTTTGAACGGCACTCAAGACATCGAAGTTTTCCGTGACGCGACATTACCTACAGGGTTGATGAAAATTCCTCGAAAGCACATTGTCGGTTGCTCATTTTCTTGGGGTTCACCAAGCAGGCACTGTCTCAGAATGACCCTCAGTCTCTACGTATCCGTATACATGCATCCAAGGAGTGTGAAGCCAACAGTGGGTTGTCATAGTTTTCATCAGCCCTACAAGCTATGCCACGTCTGGCAAAACTAATAACGGTGGTTATTTCGGCTATCCGTTCAGGAAACACTGCTAGTAGCAACAGCTAGTCATTAGAAAAGGTATTAACATGTGGGATCACTTCGACTTTTGAACTTCTCTGCACTAAAGAACAGTCGGGTGCTGTTTAAACCAAGGCTAGTGGATGTCCATATTTTTTGAAAACAATCCGGCACAATCTGTATGTCATTCGGCTCCATTGCTGATGTATAACTACAGCAAACATTCTCAGACGTCTCTGGAAGTGGGGTCACGTTAATTTTTTCAAACCCCATGCCAAAGGTTGAAATACCCGACTAAACGACGTATTTTTCATTTAAAAATTCCTTCGAATTCTTAGCTACAGTAATTAAGTGAAGTTATACAATAGAATTTTCAGTTTTTATGTGTCTCATGCGTTCATTCTTTGTGTGTCTGTTGGCTTCCGAGTGAAGCTGAGCGCAACGGGTTGCTTACCAGTGTTGAATGCTTAAAGCTGACGATGCTGAGCTTGCAAACGTTTCATAGCATCAGGCTACAATTGCTTTGTGGAAATCACGTCCCTCAGCAAATGGACTGAACATAAAACGACACTTCAGTTTAGAAAAGCCTAACAGAATGAATTATCTACACTTGCTCATTGCCAAGTGGACTGCCAAACCGAACGACCTCCCGGCCCGGCTTGGTAACCCATCGATCTACTTACCCTTTGTATCGATTGTATTTGGCTTATCGAAACACACGACTAGTTGCGCTTGCTCCTTTCACAATTGTTTCACGATCAGTCAGTCCGTCTGAATACACCCTGGTGACAATGAGAGTCAGCTATTGCATTCAGCCAATCTGACACACACACACACACACACACACACACACACACACACT
>SJOL01007428.1:89206-104443 GCA_004794785.1 Opisthorchis felineus | reverse complement strand
CATGTTCCAACCCCCCACCTGGAGGGCCAGGAGACTGTGTTCGTCAGACCTCTACCCATTGACCAACCTGGTATGAGAGACTCTGCGAGTGTCACGGGACACCCCCCAGTATAGCTCACTGGGTCACTGAGGTGCGCAAACCGCCACACCACGGTAAGGTCCAGTCTCTTCGTGACGGGAAAGTGACGGGTTGAGTTAATTAATCCCCGAACGTCTTAAAAGTAATCCTGGGACTGCTTCTATAACTTCGAGAAAACTTAAGGCGAAAAAGCTGCAGAAAGCAGGCTGATCCTAGTTGTGACGCAGAAGCGAGCAGCTGAGGACTTGACAAACAAACTGGGTGGATGAGATCAAGTTCTATGATATATACGACGACCGTTCGCCTCTTAGGTGACATTTACTCATGCAATAGCTAGAAGTAGACTCGCGCATAAAAATCTGGGGATAAGAGTAAGTCAGCAGCGCAAGGAGTCTAACGCAAAGACACGAACTCACAAGTCCACGCACATCATGACGTACCCCATGGAGAGAATGAAAAGTGAGCGATCCAGATTAGACAATGTAAAAAAATTGGATATCACGTCACTCAGCCACGACATTCTCTGCTTGACCACCATGTAACCCGTAGAAGGTGCGCGGAATAGAATAAGGGCAGGTTCTACAAACCAAAAGCAATCGTGAGTCACAGATGCACCAGAATCACAAAGCATACAATTGACGGCCAGTGTCCTAACATTTGTGTGGAGAAACCTAGTGATATCTAGTGTATCGCCATTCAGTGAAAATCGCCCATCTATCTTAATCTCGTCGTCCTAGGCTTAGGGTGAGACATGCTGAAGTACCGGAAACCTGCACTGGCTGCTATATACGTTACAGCAGACCACAATATGACATAAGACCTCATCAGACCACACTTGCTCTACGCCGACGAGCGAACCGGGCACTAAATCACATGAATGTTTAACTCATAATGGAGTAAAATGTTGTGTTTCAAAAACAAACCGCCACGTAGGACTGCTGCGGCAGCGCATTAGCGCTGTCTTTTTGTCCCAAGCTACTGTCACAACAGATACAGTCCTAATCGCTTTAGGCTGAAATGTACCTGTTAGCCAAATGGTAAATCTGTTTGTCACACATTCAGAAGCTCGGTGCTGGACGGCGCTGCGATAACCGCAAACATAACACCAAGTTTTCCCAGTCGGACGAAGCGTCCGTTGCCAATACCTCAGAAGGTATCTAGCGATGTGGCACTCAAGCCATTTACTGATATCAGTGGGAGGCCGAGTGGATATCATTTGGAACTGACTGCGGGCTAAAACCTAGTAAAATGGGGTAGAATAATACCCTCATTCGTGAGTTCATCGGACTTTGCCTCAGGAACTAGCGTAAAAATGACCAGTAGGCATTGCTTCGACATCTCTAACGACGGTACGAGAATAGATAGACAACGTTCATCACCTGAAGAGCAAGCTGTACTTCACATTCCTAACTGTCGACGGTTAAACATGGAATCTTATTCCCAGAGCAGCCTGGCTCAGCCTGCAGCTGAGCCTGCAGCTCAGCCTGGCTCCGCATCACAGCGTTCAATGGACTAGGTTTTCACTAGCTCATCCCACGATACGACGATACGAACAAATTGCGGTTCAACGTAGAAACACCACGTCAGAAACAAGACACCATAACAATCGGCCGAGCAACGAATTAGGAATACAGGATTCAGCACAAGTACGGGAAAAAATAAGAAATACTGTTTACGTTAGTGCAGACACTCACCTTCATGAAACTGATATTCAAATCCTTTCGCGAAAGACCACGTCGGAGATTTCTTCGCAAATATAAATCGTAATCACGCACAATTCTACCGATCACATCAGTCGTGGAAATTCCCTCAGTACGCTGGGTCACCAAGAACCTGAGAATGGGTACGTACCAAACACGCATACAGAATAAGAGTCAGATGAAAGCACAAGTTAAACATACTCTTGTCTACAGCTTATCAAAACAAATCCTAAAAATCCTGGTTAATATGTGATTGATTGGGTAGCTGTTACATCAGTCGTGCTGTTATAAAGCTATTACCGCATACACGTGGAGAGCCAAGCAACGGTACCTCAAGAGGTTACGGAAATAAGTTTGTGGAATTTTTTGTTTGGTTTGAAGAGTGGCGAACGAGGCGAAGGCAATACAGATCAGTACAGTAGACTTCAGCTCCCTACTTAGACAACTTGACTGTTGTGACTGCATCCACAAAAGATGTCCACATTTTTATAATGATATCCATTTTTGCACTAATCACTATTTACGAACGGTTGTACAGTTAATTATTATTCGGTTTTGCACACTTCGAAATAAATTCTTTTGCTTCTCTATGAGTGCCAGTCACCACGGTTCATTCGAGGTAGACATGGTCAAAGGTCAACAAATAACCAAAGAGACACGTAAATGATCTTACTACAGCGTTGTTCAGACAGAGACTGTTCAGGATCGATACCACCTCAGGGTTATATGAGAAAAGTATGTTTGAAGTGTTCGTACGAAACAACCTGTATGTGACCTTTGAGACTTTTAACACCCGTATGGTAGTTCTGGTAAGACTGAAATCAATCGCGAGCCCCCTGTATCGGTGCTCCTGTCAACCCTAAATTAGGTTCTCCGCTCAGAACCTTCGCTACCTCACTGCAATCTACCTTCATAAAAGAACGCTAACAAGTATCCCAATGCGGTGCCGTCTTTAAAGGCACAATAAAGTAAATCAATCCAAGTGTATCTGATTATGTTGTGCATTGTGATGATGTCCAACGACAGCTTATACGACAGCGTGGCTGTGCTCGGTTATCGCAGTTTTAGACCACTCTTCCCTCCATACTACGACTACCTATCTAACGGGAACGAATTTGACGGGTTTCTTTGAAGTTGTAATGGGGGATAAGTACTGTGTGATCCCAGGGGTCTCGTTTCGCGTATCATGGAGCTACATCCTCCCATCAAAGGACAAGTATCAAACTCTTTGAAAGAACCATTTAGAGAGACGATTCATTGCGTCCAGCTTTCGCTAGGTCACAGATAACGCTGTAAAACTCGAAGATAATGAGCGAATCATTCAAATTCTCGCAGACAAAGGGTGACACAGGTTCGTGATACTTGAACCTAGCGTTAATTAGGACTACCGAAAACTACTGACTAAAGATGATTTCCTGGGGACAGTAAATATTCAATGCGCAAGGTTGTCGTAGGTTCGGAGGTAGAAACAGTGCAGAAATGTTGGAGTACGACAACTTTTCGATCGCACAGGGTTTTGAAGGTTCGTCTTCCAGGAAATCAGCTGTATTCCACTATACTTCAGAGTTTCAATACATGGTGATGAAAGTGCGGTATTCCCGAAGAATTCACCGGAGAAAACAGGTATTTTGCCTTGTTGGAGGATGACTTGGCTTCAGAAAGCAATACAAATTATCTAAAATCAGTGTACCAGAACGCCGAAGAATGCACCAAAATTGCAGAAGATTGCAGAAAACTATCACAAGATCTTGGACCGAGCTAGGCTACGACTCTATAGCCCTTCCTTTCAAAGCTCCGCAAATCATCACCGCAAGACTACCTTTATCATCCACGAAAATCACTGCAACGAAAAAGGTGAAACTGTTACATCTGAAAGGCTTGTTTTGAAGGGTTTATACACAATCCGATCGTAAATCTACTTAATTTCATTAAAGCGGTACTAATCTTAGGCAACCAAAGGGTCTGAATTCGTCTCACAAGAACAATAGTCTCGTTGCGGACTGCTAGGTACCAGCCTGCACGAGCTATGGCTCTTAATTATCGAAGACCGGAAGACGTCTCATTTTTGCTGCTCACAGAGGCCATGTTTCACCGTACCGTAGCCTAAAACACAAGTCCTTTGAGATTCAGAGATATGCCGCTTTACCACCACAAGTGTCTCAAATTAGCAAACGTAATTTGAAGCTTGAAGATTTATAGATTGACCTCATCTGTCAGAATTCATACAAACTCTAAGATATTTAAAACGCTTCACAACGTCGAGTGTTCCTCCTTGGATTTTAAGTGGCGAGTTCAGCGACTGTATGTCCAGCAGCATGACCTTGCACTTTGTGGGTGCGAAGTGTGTGCCAGAGTAGAGAGTGAACTTGATCGTTCGCTCATCAGTTCAACTCTCAAAAAAAAGCGATAGAATAGTGTGGGATAATTATCATGAAATCAGTCTTATTGACGATGTTGCCAATATTTTCGCCGCAACTTTTTTCCCGAACACGGGATGCACGCATAAGGCCAAACAGAGGTGGTTTCCGCCATGGACCAAATATTCTCTTTGCGACGTCTTTTCAAATTTATGCGGCCTACCACAGCACGTTCTGTCGACTTTCTGTGTTTGATCTGATTAATTGTGAGTCACTCGTAGCTTCACTGCCAAAAAAACATGTCAAACTATTTCAATAAAACCTTATAATGGACAGAAGAAACAATGAGACAGGGAGGGGGACCCATGGCTAGCCTACACCAGACATCTGAGGGGCCTGCACCTCCAACACTTTAGTCAGAGAACTCGGATAGAAACTGACAGCAAAAAACGCCGCTGACATCGGATAGTCACCATATTGTTCAGTGTCTGCAGCCGAACACAGGGAAGGTCACGTGGACCTTATGCTGTAAGACAAACAACACTAATGGCACCCAAAATTTCCGAAACATCCCTCAGTCCCATCTGATATACTCTTTCTAACTCCAGGTTTCCGCCACTACGAAGTAGCCACGGAAAACAGTGCTCCACTCGTCGGGTGGTACCTCGGTATGCATAATACCAGCCCCCTTAGCTTGCAGTGCTGGATGCATTCTTTAAGCGAAGTACCCTCTGCTTCACCAAAAACCCGTTTCCTGATGACCTCACCGCGAATTCGCTGGTGCCAACTGATTCCAGCTATACTACTGAGACATCGGTGGTCAAAGACCTGAAGATGCCCCGAAGCAGCCAAGCCATGGGTTGCGGCCATGAAGTACAACAATGAGGTGCACATCTTACCAGAGGGAAAGGCTGGTGAAGAAATCCAACGGCGTACACACAGTGCCCGGCAAACCACCATACAGCTGAACTCCATCGTGTGGAAAAGAAATGAGACCAGTTTACGCACGAAAATCTGAGTTTTCAGCTCAACCATCCGTCAGGTCCTGAATTACGTCAACGAAACATGGTTTTCACGAGAAGATACTCGAAAACTGGAGGCTTCTAACTGCTAGTACCTCTGACGTATCTAGAGGTGTCCAGTGACGAGATCCGAAAATGTTATCATGCCTTACCACGTCTATCTCAACTCCTTAAAAGACAACTGCAATGGTTTGATCATCTATTGAAGATGAACGATGCTGAAATCACCAAAGCTTCAGCCCGCACACTGTGTCAAAGAGGGCATCGTTCCTCTGAAGAAAACTGAAAACCTGGCTGTGAACGATCAACGGCAACACTCAGCAGCTCGGTTACCATGTGGTCTACAGAGTTCGTCTCAGGATCGCCACTTGTGCAGATCCGGCAGCCGATTGCCGTGCATAGCTAGCAGGCATTAGGGGCACTTCTAGAGCCGACTAATCCCGTTTCACGAGAATCATCCGAGAAAAAAGTTCATTCACAATCACCTATGCCTTCTTTTCCTCTTCGAAGACCAGAACGATGTCGTCTAGATAGTACAGATCTACAAGGTCTTCCTACAGCTATTTGAACACCAGGGTTTTGAAGACCTTCCAGAGTTCGTCTCATTATCTCGACGATCACAAAATTTAATGAGAATGGAGAGAGTGGAGATCTTTCTCGCATACCTCTTCTTGTACAGAACTTTTTGGGGAGTTCCTCACATGCCGGCAAGCCTAGGAGTACAAAGATCGCATTGCACTTACAAACTCCCGGAGCATTTCTTGATGAGCAAGCGTGCCCAGGAGAACACACCAGTCAACTGAGTCGAATGCGTCTTGGAAATCCGGGAATACTGAAACTGTGTGGCGTTGTTCTAGCAGCAGACGGAGTGCGAAGATCTGCACAACGCAGCCGGCATCCCACTTGTTGCACTCGAGTCAATGCTTCACGTGCCACTGTAAAGTGACGAAGGACAAGTAACGTCAAGGATCATGTTACGACTGGAGTCAAGTTGATCAATCACTATGAGCGCCTTTTTGTAAACTGACACTATCATCGATTCTTCCCAGTTGTCTGGGATAGTCTCCATTTCCCAGATGGAGGAAAATAAATCAGACAAGCGCTGATTGAGGACTTCATCCCCATGCTTGAACAATGCATGTGAGAGATCATCTGGACCAGAAGCTCGGTAGTACCTGAGGACAACATTCAGCCACAAGCCTCCGAGGCATAAGGCGGCTCCAGGTTCATCGTCCAGAGTTCTAGTGCAGTTTCAAAACCGGCTGAGTGACGGCAGATAGCCATGGATAGATAGATAGCCATGGGAATTGTTCGGTGTTTGGTACCTTCATTATAAAAGATGGTTGCACCAAATTTGCTTCTTGACGGTTTCGCTCACAGGCAGTTTTCGGGGACCGGTCGCACGGATCCACCGAAATAATCTTCGGGAATTTATGGTGTTTTGCGCCTCTCGCATTTCCCCAGGCTTCACGGTGGATGCGCTCACAATGCTTTACTTGATATCTGATAATTCGTCGGGTTGAATATTGCTCGGGATCGCGTGGAAGATTTCTCCGAGATTCAAGCAGTGTCAGTGTTCTGTTTGTCACCCAGTGTTTGAGTGGAGCTGGTGGAGTCGTGTCTTAGGCCAAACTGTCCGCATTGTGCACAGATGTGGCGATCTAGCTCCAGTGTGAATTGAAATTCGACAGTGAAACAGTTGGTAGTCCAGAGAATGGTTCTGATAAATTCTTTTAACTTAGGAATCTATGAAGCTCTCAATTACTTAGCCAGGTGACCGTCCCTTACGAAGCCCTGAAAAGCGAAGAGAGAAGCGTCTCTGGTTGAGTGCGTCATCAGAATACATAAAAGTGTTTCAAAAGGAGCAAGAGTACGTTATTGACCGATGGCGATGTGATCAGTTGGGGTCTGTTGCTGGCAGGCTGTTGAAGGCCACTATCGAGCCAGATGATTTCAGTTATTTAGGAAGTTAGTACTTGATGAAAACAGTCAGCGGTCAGCAAACAGCTGAAGCTCCCACTCGCCATTGTCCGCAAGTATTGAATCCAATCCAGTTCGACCACCCACTTAGCTACGCAGTCTACCCACTTGTGCATTCGAAGCCCCGGCAAACACAACGATACCTGAGCCGTAACAAGCCAATCAATGTGTTATAAAAGTTGCCTTTGATGGTGTCAGAACTACAGTCGGTTAAGACGTAAGCAGACACGATCAAATATTTGCTTATGATATTCCAGGCAAACTGCACACAGGGTAGACTTGCAATAGGTATCCAGTCAAGCAAGGAATCTTGCGCTCGTCGACCCTTGCGGCTTGTGTATCGCCAGAGGTGCTTATCCAAAAGCGAGAAAAGAGTGAAGGGGCAGTAGCTCAACGATTGCGCTTGAACAATGAAATCCTGTTTGCGATCCGCAGCATACATCGATTTCAAGCGAGTCCAAAATGCGAACAATAACAGTCTGTTAATCTACTTGCTTCAGAGTACAAACAATAAAATCGGCCAAATAAACCGGGCGTCTAGGTGTGAAGATTAATTTCAAAATGCCTGAGGTTGTCGGTACCGGCTGACCCGCATATGTCACGGTGAAGACCGATGCAAAGGGGGTTGTCAGTCCTAACAGATGGACCTAGAAGGAGAGTGGGGGTGGAGAAAAAGTATGTGGAAGAGAAAGAGGAGAGGCATCAGCAGTAACCTGTTTTCGCTTACCCGCAATGTTGTATGCAGCAAGTAGAACGACCCGGCTGACGGCGCCACATGACGTCGATTTGGCATGACAATATTTTTATTTGTATGAATCATGGTTGTACCCTCGTTGGGATACTACCAGGTCGCCCAAACCTGGACAGGAGGAATATTAGGTCCCTCAACCAAAGCATTTAACCCAAAAACATGGTCTCTAGGCAGTAGTTTTTGGTGATAAATGCAAGTGCATTATCTTTTTTAAAGAATAACTCCCCAAATATGTTCCAATCCTCAACCGGTAGGACCGGGGGATTCTGATTATCGGACCTCCAGCTACTGATCAACCTGAAATGAGAGTCTGCGAGTGTTGCGCGGACACCCCACAGTATAGCTCCATAGGTCAAGGAGGCACACATGATGGTGTGGTCTAGTCTCTTTGTAACTGGTTGTCATACTTCAGAAGAGAGCAAGTTTTAGGACATTTATCGCCCTCTAGAGAGATCATTGTGTGAAAGCCGATAAAAAGTGATCTGTTTGGTCCCGCTTGAGGGGACAGGGGGACTCCATTGAAGGATAGTTCATCAAGCAGTACTGGCAGTTTCCCTGGAGGAGAACGCCCGAATCTACATGGGGCAAATCGAAAGCTGCTTCCTGTGTGTATTCCCCCTAGAATCGAAAAATCTGTATCAATAAGAAACAGTCTATTGTGAAACTCTGGGAACAAAGCTAGCAGCAATCTCAGGACTTCGCGCAATGTTCGTCTAAATGAAACCACAGGGTGTCGTTTAAATGATGCTGTGTTAGTGTGGTGTTGACGTTACATCGAATGCTTTAAAGGAAGCACTCTCAAAAGTGAACCTTGGTGGTTAGTGCCTTGAAGGTGTTAATAAAGTTTTGGTCCACCGATGGGATGCCATTTTCGTCAATCCTTCCACATGGTCCCTCTAGAATGGGGCGAATAAAGCAGTGCCAGACAGATGAAAATCATGCTTCAAGGTCCCCATACAGTTCGAGAACAAGCCCGGATGTATTGTCTTTAGTCAGAAGAGTGGTCGGTAGTCAAGTATAGGAAAATCTAATGAATGAGTTTTGCATCCCTGGTCTTTGTTAGGAGGCAAATCAGTAGCCGAGGAAAACATGAGATAGACTTCCCTGGGGGGCTATGCTGGTGGTCTATTAAAAAGCATCCACCTCAACCCAAATCTCACGGTAATGTACGGAAATAACTTCAGTAGGGAAGTAGTATTTATCGAGAGGACCACGATAAATGATTGCCGTCTACCTTGAGGGATTACTATCTTGCATCGTCGATCCGGTAACTTTTGACTGATAGTCCAATAAAATCATTGGATTGTGCAGGAAAACTCCACAACAGCTAACACACAGGAACTAGTGCTAATCCTGAGCATCCAAGAGTATATATATATATATATATATATATATATGTATATATGAGAAAAACTATAGGTTGCTGTTGCTCACCGCAGTGTGACTAAGCGTCCTCGGTTCGAAATGAGGCCACCGTACAGTTAATGTAACCAGGTTTTGGATAATTTGGGGGCCACCGATTTAATAAATTGCACCCTATAACTGAAGTTGCTCAAAAATGTCACAGCTTCTGAAACGTATTCCCCGTTTCTACATAAATGACCTAGTTTCTGACCCTCCTTGAGAGTTAAAACCACTCCTCGGAGAACGAAAACATGGACACAAGGGAAGTGTGGTCTTCCCGAAGATAGTGAATCTTAAAGGAATCTGGTTGAAAATGCTTGTTGGGGCCTCTCCTCAAAAATATCTTTCCCGGGGGACCTTGAGGACCGAAGTTTACTTTGAAAATGACACCGAAAAAAAACACAACATTCATCGGGGGTGCAGAAACGGGGCTTCTGTTGAAAGGGAACACAGTAGTGAAGAAAAAACATTAAGTTGACGGCCCTCGCCTTAGAATAAGCTCTGACCTTCGCTGTTATAGCTCATCGATGACCTTCACCATGAGGGTATTAAGATCCATGCAAGTAGCTCATTAGGCCGTATGCAGCTCAAACGTGCTAGCAAATGCAGCCACAGATTCGGCGATCTAGTGTGACCTGACAGAAGAAACCAATGAATTACCCTAGTTGACTTTACGGATATTTGAGGGAAGAAAATAAGCTAGTTTGCAGATTACTTGAAGCAAACAAGTACGCATAAAGTAACTACCCAACGATGGCCATATACACGACTCACATGCCTGCGTCTTTGATGGGCTTGTAGATATCTTTTGAATCGGCCGACGCGTAGGGAATATCGTCGTGCGCAACAAAATCAATCTGAAAAACGAAATACTGAATTGTAGTTGAAGGAGACCAAGGAAATGCTGTCCACACAAATACGGTCTCTCCAGACAGGATCAATTTCAAGCCGCAGCATGCAAGCAACGTCCCTTGTGATGCTCCTCCAATAAACGCACGGTCAAAAGTGTTTCCTGATTTTTTTCTACATACATTAACAGATCGTACGTTACCCGGGAGCATTTACCCAATAAACGAAAAAACAACCCAGCGAATGAGCCAATTCATCCGCTAACTCATGCAAAAAGGTTATCTAGCCAGTTAGGGATCACCGCAGATCGACATACGGTATCTACCATAAATCCCAAAAGATTTAAAGAGAGCGAAAAATTCCTCTGTATAAGAAAGGAAGTAGATGGGAGATGGATTTAATTTCCTCTACACAACAAGCAGCAACCTTGGTTATACCCTGCTCAACAGTTTATCACTCATACTAGAAAACCAACGCAGATGTCCTGGGGGTCATGGTGAAATTGGTTTAATCCAGTAAACAGGGCAAATTAAGAGAACTGTTGTGTGTAGAAGCCACCGCTCCATAGACTACTAGTGGACTTCAAACTCGAGAACGAGTAAAGTTCCGTTACTGTAATATCATTCAGGTGAGTTTGAAAAATCCCTAAGATTGTGAGGAAACCTGGAAAATGGTCATTTACGTAGACAACCGGTGAGCTCAGTTCGTTCCATTTTATGGTATTGCCTGCCCAGCATCACGCAGTCTTACGAACTAAAAGGTCAGTACCGATTTCGTTACTGGAATAATGTCAATTCATTCAATACTGGCCTAATGTTAGCCCACAAAAACACTTGTATGAGTAGTTGGTCTGTTCGTCGAGCTTGGCAGTTTGATTTCAAACGCTTCACCACCAATCAAGGTGACATCGTCAGTGCGCAGTTGAGTGGGTGAATTCTTTCCCTTCCGATTGTGCTTATATAGTTTCTAAACAGTATCTAATACCTCTAAAGTGAATGGTTGGTCCCGAGGTGGTTTTCGTGTAATTTGGCTGGTCAGCTCGGAATCTGAGTTGCGCTGTGATGTCATTTCCTCGTATCTGGTTGGTTGGTTTGGCGCCTTCAATTCGACAGTTTTGTTCCTCCGTTTTGATTGAGTCCGTTTCTTTATTGCTTTGTCGTCTGATTTCGTTCCACTTGATTGGTTGATTGAATAGCCTTCCATTTCTAGTAGCTTTTTTTCATTGACCCGATAGGGTGTTTGATTCCCATGTGGGTCAGAGTCCCGCAACTCTGTAATTCTTGTAATCTACATGGCTGATAGGCTGGGTCGATAACGATGTGTTTACTGATGGATTTTTGTGTGGAGTACCACGCCTCGGCAAACTCCCGATCCCGTTTCGTTCTTGCGCGAGCAAGTAGTTGAACATTATTCCAATAGAAGTGATGTCCTTCCCTGTCTTCGTGAATTGAAGCAAGTGACATTGGTTCGTGTCTTCTGCTGGCAACCTTGTGTTTGTGTATTATGGCGGCAAGTTTTCCTGCAGTCTGACCGACATAGTGTTTGCCTCAGTCGTTACATTGACGTTTGTAGATCACGTTTGTCTTCTTTGTTGCATCCCGTCTTCCTTTTGGTTTCGAGAGGGTCCTATTCGACGTGTTTGCAGGCTTGAAGGCGACTTTTATTCCATGTTGTCTTAAATGTCTTGCAGTCATTTCCGGGACGTCTTTGATATACGGAAGCGTAGTTATTCCCTGTTTTGGTTTTGTTGCCAAAGTAGTCTGGTGCTGATTTCGTAAGCATCTCCTTATGAAGTTCCTTGGGTAGCCATATTTTGGTGGGTAAAGTGCGGTGTCATGCTGAAACCTAGAAATCATTTCAATAGTTAACAAGCATTTGGTGCCGAAGCACACTATTATCTAGTGGTTGGCGAGGAGACTTGCACATCTGTCCAGTGATGTTATTCCCTTGAGCTTACTTTAGCATCAATGACGTACACAGCACTAAACCCGGATCCGCACAAAATGGTCGTACAGCAATAGTGAGCAATGAAACCGGTTAGTGGGTGGGATCCGTCAGAACAGATTCACGAGTCCACATATATTTTAACCGTTTCTGAGCGTTCCCGGCGTTTGGTCTCAGAGAAACTATTGTACCGAGTACAGGTTGTAAGCGGACAGTCAACAGAATTCTCTCAGGGAAAATTTTAGTGAATTTTGGCAATCATTCACAGCAACATACAAATTCAGATGTCAATTGGCTTCATATTTTATTTCATAAATTTTCATTTCTCATTTTTGTTTTATAACAATCACAACAACAATCATAACAACACCGTACAGGATTCAGAAGCATTGGCGGTGACAGTTTGTCCATTTTTGGTTCAGCGAAATTCTTCTGTTTCCTTAATCTACACCGGCTTGACATGATAGCCAACAGTGATAAACAAAGTGGAACCGTCAGCACAAAATGGCAATTGATACCTGGTGCTTTAATCCTTCAGACTAAAATGATTTCCAGAAAACATTGCAACAGATAGATACTCGAACAACAGGACCACTGTAGTGCACCTCGTAAACTACATTGGTGGTGGTTGACCAATTGTGTCAAACCTCTCCCCAAGATCCACGCCAATCCTGGGCGTTCAAAGAAAACTGATACGCAACGCACATGCTTTTGGTATGCTTATGGTGCTCTATCATCCAAACGCCCCTAGGTAGTGTCACGTTACACAACAGTCATGAGGTTGACTGACACAAGCGGACCAAAAAACATGGGCGGATTTAAGCGAGTGTGTACTGGTGACGGTCGCTGCAGGGGGTTACACATAGTTGAATCAATCGTTGTGCAGGTGGGAGAAGAGGTAGTTCAACACTACTAGATTTCTATCGAATTTCTCAAGTCACCATCGAGAAAGTGGGTGAACACTGTGATAGACTGACATACGGACAAATAACGAGAAGAATTATTCTTCAAACGATAAAAACAGCTCCGATCGATAGACTGCATCGCCTTAATCAAGCTAGACGTTTGTTCCAGTTGGTTTTGTAACCCTCATCAGGGTTCCTCAGAGATGCATAGCCTCGTGCAAGGAGCTGAACCCCACGCATCTAACATGCTAGAAGAGCGTGTTACCCTTAATTCACGCTAGACGCACCTGAATTATCACGTCTGAACAGGTCAGTGTGTTCACGCTTCAGCGGGGACTGGTGTGCACTACCCCTTGGTGTGGACTCATCAGGACAGTCGCGCCAGGACAGAAGGAGGACTGTTCAGATGGAAGTGAAGTGAATGCAAATTCTACAAATCTAGTAACCACGCAAAATTACTGAACATTTCTTGAAACAAAACCAGATGACAAAAAGTTCACACAGTCTCTGAGTTAAACAGTGCATGCAGACTGGAGCGCGTTAGCTTCCATAACAGAATGCCACGCACGCCTTCACACATACATAGCCAATAGAAGCCTAAATGATCCTTGAAGCTAGTCTTATAAAGGCGGGTAACCTACCTTGTGTTTGCGCAGAAAGCCCGGTGTGACTGCCCACGGTGCGTCCGGTAACACTTCGTCGACGTAGCGGCAGTGCCTAACAGCCTCATAGCGCTCGGCCTCATTCATCACAGTCCGACCTTTGTAGCGGTGAAGGTCTGCATCATTGGATACTGCAAAAAGAAACCAGGGTTCCGCTACGGATAAGAAATCATGACTCCTAACAGCGTGCCAGGAGACAGTATTGAACACATTTCAGGCGAGAGTGAGGCCGTCCTTCGTGAAGACGAAAACGTATGTTAACTGCCTTACAGACAAATCAGAGAGATCAGATAGTGGAAAACGCCAGGGGTGACACAGAAGTTAAAAAGCAAGTTTCTAAACGGCCCCACACCACCATTATATTTGCAATCACTTCCGTCTAAGAGGCATCATCTCTGTCGCAAGTTGCTTGGTAGCTACGAGCGAGGAACTTTCCGTGTGAGATTAGGTGAGGGGAATATTAAAAGGTAGTTCCAGTGGAAACGCTTTGCTCTTAAACAATGACTTCCAGAACCATTCAGGGGAGGCTAGGTTTGATCATTCCGGAAATTTCACCCCATTCTATAGGCCTGTTGAGAATTCGTAAGCAACATCAGCGAGATTGCTCCTAAAATAGACACAATTGTCTGAGCCACTATATTAAAGTTTTGTCAGCTAGGCCAACCTGTTTTTATACTATACTACCCCAACTTAGCGATTCAGTTTGAGTCGTGCGATATGACGGGTCAAACCTAAGTAAAGTGCCTCTAGTTGCAAGGTGGTCAGTGATAGAGAAGGCCATTCTTGGACATACTTAGTGGTATTGAATGGACAGCAGTCAGGCTCGAATTGGGCGAAAGACTTTTCGAAATTCATCGCAGTAGTTCTATTCGTTCGGTGCATAAAATTTAGTAACGAGCGTCCTGCAGCCTAGAATGTGAATATATATATATATATATATATATATATATATATATATATATAAAGTGAACCCGAATCGAACTGGGTGATCAACGGTGGTTAAAGCACTGGACGCCTGCGCGTTGTTGAAGAGCCATATACGGTTTGCGCCCATCCGAACGCAAGCCCTTGCCGCCGATGTAGACCCGATGGAAAAAGATCGACGGACGAACGCGCAGAGGCCATCAACTGGCATAACAATGGACATAGCAAATATTACCGGTAGGACTTACTCGTTCATCATTAGCGGCATCGTCTTTTAGATTTTGGCGTGATACTATCCCTCACCAGTATATCACCGTACAAAAGTTAGCGGAAGCAGCTGATTAACACAGCGTCAAGGTTGTAATAGATAACCTGACAATATTTCACTGGCCATTCGGTTAACGGTGTTGTCATCCATTGGATGATAATGTACTGTTAAGAAACTGGAAAAAACCCAACTCGGCTCTAGTGAGTACGCTGGTGACCCATAAGGTCCATCCAACTAAAGCAAGTGCGTCCGCATATTGCGTAAGTCCACGTGTTCGAGGCTGCACTACGGAAGTAGCACGACTAACTTGTTTTGCAGTACTGAGACTCGTCGAGTCTTGAAGCTTGTCAAATATGCATGGAAAGTCGCCCTCCAGGCCATATATATATATA
>SJOL01007428.1:41456-89181 GCA_004794785.1 Opisthorchis felineus | reverse complement strand
TATATATATGACTACATTTGTATACAGTGATCCCCACAAAAGGGACCACCCGAGGAACCTGATCAAAGTGTCACTTTCTGAGGGGTACACTAAGCCTGTTTCGTGTGACAGGCGAATGGCAGAAATGTACTCTCTGCCTACTACACCTCTTTTGAAATACAATTTTTGCGCAATTGATAAAAAAAGTGGAACACCACTGGGAACCTAAACGCCTAAATTCCCCAGGAACTCTCACACACTGACGTATTAAGATCAAGCTGACGTTAGTTTTCATTTGCAGTTTTATCTTTTATCAGTTTACTTGGTTTCACATTATCTACAATTTCCACTCGAACTGCAGGTTAGCAAGCACCCTCAGTGTTACTTAACTGGATGTGGCCATTGTACAGTGTGGGCAGTGTTGTTCACGAAACTTGCTTCGGATAATTTGGATCCGCGTCGTTTGTATTATTTCCCTAGTACTTTAGAAAGAATAATTCAATATATCTGGGATAATTATGCGTATGAAAAACCTATTGAGAGCAGTGTGCATTTTCCGGCTATAAACACTCACAGTGTGTCTTTTTTGCAACTGATCCCTTGATTTTAGCTGCAGGCTCCGCGTTCCAGCTACAAAACTAGTTCACATCTGTAAATACTCTCGGAAGGTCCCAACAATCGCAAGAACTACCGTAACGATAGACTTTTATGTATCTTGAAAAAAGCCGCCTTGCAAGTGGAGCTACCGATTTAAGCAAAGCATGGCCAAGCACGTGCAGTGAACTTTAATACAACAGAGTGGACCTATACGATGTCATTGGAAATGAAGGAGTGTACGGAGGTAGAATAATCCACTATACTTTTACAAGTGCGATTTACGATTACGAGAAATGAGGGGTATGTGATCCAAAAATGCACCCTCGAAAAACAGTGTGAAAATCCCTGCAGTCTCGTCGTTTTCGCACCGACGTTCTGACCCATACATAATCATCAACAACTCCAAATTAACTTAGCAGTGTCCCATGACGCCTTTTCGACTGAGCCAAACAACTTCCGTTCCATCTTTGAGGGACAAGCACTACTAATTCCTCATGATGTGACCGTCTAGCAATCTAGTAATTCGGCTGGGTTACCGGTCCCACAAATGAGATTAACCGAGCGACTGAGCTGACAATGCTTTGGAATGTTTACAGCATTGACCACACAAAGTGTACCATTGAGATAATGTTCTATGATATATTGCAAGGCTTGCTGTATTGCATGTGAGCAACGGGACCAGCGATTTGTACGGGGAGTCCAATTGTCAGGTTCATTAAGAGACAAAGATACCTAGTAGGGCTAAACCTGGCTTATTGTACACCCCGGTCCACCACAACCAAACTGTGTTCACACGGCCAGATTTTTGAAGAAAAAGTGGTTGGGGAACAGTAGGAATAGAATGGCCAAAAATTGCTCAGTCCCCTTTGGAGGGTGAGGAATTCGCCCGTCAATACAAGAGTAAAGTTCGTGGGGCGTAGAAAAGTGATCCTTTGAGGGGAGTGTGCCTGGGCCGAGGTAGGATACTGGGGAGAGCGCTGCACATTATATATATATATATATATATATATATATATATTGTACACTTGGCCCGAGAGTCATTGTGGCAAGCACTAAAGAGCAGCACAGATGGTGTGATCTGTGGGGAGGAAAAGATGACGAAGAATAGAGCCAGAATTTGTAGAAGGTAGAAACGAACAACGTAACCGCCATTAAGTACGGTCTTGAGATGTCCGGCATTTCTTTCTGGTGGGCACCTAGACGTAGTTCCACCCACATTTTAACACCATGGGTGAATGAGACTGTGGAAACTAGGACCAGTGCATAGCCTCTGCACATCATTTTACTGGAAACGATAACAAACATGAGATCTTGGGATATGCACGATTTCTTCGAAGCGGCCGTGTAAAATTGTTTTTTTGAATACAGTTCCTAAAATCCAGTATACCTGCATGACATCGAAGTTCTGAAATCGAAAACCGTATGGACGTACCACCCGTGATTCAGATTACGGTGCAGGAAATGATAAACATGAGCACTGAAAGTCCACTCAACGACGGAGTAAAAAGGAAGCACCTTAGGTAGTGCAACGCAAATATGGTTCGATGGACACGTAAAAACTGTTCATACATAGAGAAAAATACATGGGGACGGACAATTTCGCCAAAACATGACGGCTAAATCAGAGTAGCTACGTGGATGCAGCGGAAGCCCATGATACACAATGGTCATATTTGGTGCTTACTTATTTAAGTTCAACCGGCCTCAACGTCAGTCGAAGCCAAACGGAATATCCACATGATTATCATGTGATCAAAGTTTTCGTCGAGTTCCATGACAACTTCACAGCGAAAACGAACCAAAACATGCAGGGGAAACAGCTTCATTCATTAGATCAGGACTTAGTCACAAGATCAGTCACAAGATCAGACGTAGTCACAAGGAAAGAGTGAAATGTGACTGATGGCAATAGACAAACCGGTAAACTATATCAACTCGTCTGCTGTCATATCGCTGAGACCGGAATCCTCAGATCATCCGACTCCATGTAACAACACACATCAACAACAATTCAGAGAATTCAGGTGTTTCGAAATTCGCATTAGCAAACAACCGAATAGGGCACCAATAGCCATAGACGGCACTTTCGAGTAGAGAGGAAAGGTGAATTTTCGGTGCCTTGGACATGATAACTGAAAAGCTCGTTGCTGGCAACGGTATTTATTAAAATAACTGGAACCAAATTGCTCTTGACTTGAAGTTCTCATCTGTCCTAGGTAATTATCTTATTCGGTCCACAACAAGGGGGATACTGAGATCCCGTTTCTTTCTTTAAACGGAAAATCCCCAGTGGATACCCATGGGCCCACTGGGATCTGCATTCTGAACAGCATACACACGGTAATGCTAATGCACCAGCGCATAATGAATGCTTCTGAATTCGCTGCATCTTCTAAAACATATATTACAAGCTACTCACAAGTAGCTCCACTTGGATATAATTGGATCGCAACAGTGCAGCTGATCTTCCTGTCATGAGGGCAATTGAAAGGACCAACTAAAGTTGGTCTGTTCTGAGCACTAATAGTCACTAGGAGGAGACCTTGAAAACTAAACACAAAAACTGACAACAATGTTTACTCGTGGTGTCCCTTTCCCTTCGAATTTTTCGCAGTTTTCACTACGTTCGAGATAAAAGATAGATCATTTCATTTGTTTCCAGATGCAAGTGGTTACAGATCGTTTATGAACCGCATCCAATTAGAACAAGGTGTAGCATCCAAATCATGGACCTTTAGCCTGGATAATCAACCATATCAATTGTCGTGGACGCCTCTCGCACAATGTGCCGATAATTCTCATGGACATATGCGCCCGATCATTTGCACAGGACACGATATTCCGAATGAACGTGAACGAGATCTGAAAGTTTGGGATATTTCGTGCAGTTGGCTCTTGGGCCTGTTCCTAATAATACCGCACATGTGAGTTCGTATGGACGAAACGACTGACGACAGAGTATAAAACATCTAGTTGGTTGGTGAGGACCAAAAGCCTCCAAAGGAACCATAAAAAGCGGGATTTCTAGCTGTGCATGGCTCAGTGCGGCAGGTGCATTCTCTGTCCTTTCTGAGACTTCAACAAAAATAATGCCTGTAAAATGGCATATAATTTGAGCTGAGTGGCCTCCCATCCTCATCGGCAGCACAATAACAGTGTTTAGCATTGACACTTCGCTATTGTGTAACAATAACTTGTTTCGAAGCTTTATTATGAGGACAACAATAAATAGTGATAATCCACTACAATCGTTCCGAGGTGCACGGAACTCCGGAGATTCATTCAGATGACCTGGATAGGGATTGTTGTAACTAGGTGCTGTGGCCGCTCCAGTGCCTTAGTGTCGAAAAAACTCGCCAGCAAAGAACACGACAGCTTCATTGCAAACAAGCGACTACAAAAAGTACGGGGTATCGCGGTATTTAAAGCGCATTTTTGGCCTTGAATCCAGGCTGTCCGATCGCCTACCATCGTCGGCCGTGCTTCTATGACATGCTTGAACACTCGTCGTGGGTCGTGCTTCTATGACATGCTTGAGCTCTCATCATCGTTGGCCGTTGCTGAATTGATTAACTACTTGAGTACCCAATCGGAAGTTGGCTTTTCTGGCCCATATGCTTGATCGCTTCCCCACTGCGATTTTGGTGGGGTTGGGGGTCCCAGTAGATTTCGAGCATTCTGAGATTATTTTCAGGAATCTGGCCTTCCTGACAGAAATTGACAGCAACAACACCGCGGAACTCCACGATCAGTCATAGCTTGCGGCGTCTCCAACCATTCACAGGGTGGATCACGCAGACCTCATCATAGGACGCGAGTCACACCGACAATGTCCCCACTTTTCGTAATCGCTTCCATACCCTCTGCAAGGTCAAAAGTGCTTGCGACACATTGAATTGGACACGATAAACAGAACCCGTTTCGGTTAACGATGAGTAAGCATGCGCAATACTTGACCAAATCACCGCGGTTTTTGTTGCGTGGCACTGTTGCACAAACGAACACTCGATTTCTAATTGTCTGCTTGTGGGTTTTTAGGCAACAGCCAGCACGAACTATGGTTCTGGGACAACGGTTATTGGATACCTAAAGACGTCGCAGTTCGCGTGCACACAGGGGCCAAGTCTCACCTCCCTAAAACAAAACACTCCGTACTGTAGCTTTAAATACAAGTAGTAAAGTTCTTCAGAAGCTTCAAAGGACCAACGTTAGGCGGCACCATCACGGAGTGGGACGATAATTTCAGTTTGGGTTCTGCAATGAAAGGCCGCAACATTGCTGCAGTGCTACGGCGAACGCAGCTCTCATCAAACACTCCGGCTATCTATCTGTAACTAGGTGACCTAGGAGGACTTGTTTTCCACAGACTTCTGAAATGTTCCGCAAAAGTTATCACACTTTGCCATTCCAAATTTGCTCTCAGAAATTTCTGTTTTAACTCATGTGTGAATCATTTTCAGGTTCCATTCTGTTACTCTAAGAAATGAGTGTGTCATGTTTGTCCTGGAGTGACAAATTGACCGAGTTTCGAAACATATTTCATCACGTGAAGTTAGAATGGACTTTGCTTAGGAATCCAGAAGCCATGTAGGCTTGTTTTGTCAACATCTGATGCTCCTATGAATGTATACCCTATGAATACTAAAGTGGGTGTGAACACCCGGATATTTAACAGAAGAGGTGACCATCAGTTTTTGGCAATGGACCATCATAGTTGGTAAATACACCTATCGGTGATGTGCGGCACCGCTGCACTGCACAGCGACGCTTTAATGATGTTCCTTCGATGGGTTATCAAAAGTTTCCAATCGAACTGTTCAATCGGGGGGAAAACTAGCGACTATCTCGCGACCGTTTCAAACAGTTTATTTCCAACTATGCCGCATTTGAGCGTAGAGATAGGGCTTGCGAATAATTTGGCCGAGTCACTTCGTTGGATGCATATCAAACACACGCGCAATGCATCAGATGATTAGGATGTTTATGGTCACAGTGACCACATTATTTACGCCAAACCGTATGATAAACAACTAGTCATGAAGACCAAAACAAGAACTAAACATCGCAGAAATGAATAAAGTTGTGTACTCGGCAATCAGCCTCCTCGATAAAGTAAGTGCGAGAAACAGAGACAGTGCCATCGATCTTCTTGCGCACAATTTGGATTTATCTGTCTAAACTAGGGGTTTCAGACAAGTGTATAAATCGTCAGCTGAGATCGGGATCAAGGGGGCGGAAGTTTGAACACTACCAAAAGAAGGCCCTCTGAAAAGTGGTTACTCCCTTGAAGTGTTCACAAGAATGTTTGCCATCGGTCACGACTTAGTGCGAAATCCTCCCAAGAGAGACCAAAGAGCTTCTTTCTGCGTAGCGTTCTTTCTTGTGGGTGCTATGCGCCCGATGGAACAGCTTTCAATACGCCGAATTGGAAGTTCAATGTTAGCTGCGTGAACCCCCGACGTTCACTCGTGCCTGTAGAATTTTGCTGGTATAGAGTGGCCGGTTACTATGGAACGGTTACGGGAATTAGCCTCAGCTAGGAGCGCAAGTGTATCAGGTATTTACTCAGCTCACTGAATAACGAGACAGAGAAGTACCAACAATTCACTCAACCATAGAGGGCAAAGACACTCTAGTGCATATCAGACACCAAACAGAGCTTCAAAACCAAATCAACCAGAAGCAGTGAGCATAAAATTGGTCATCACTATTCCGACTGGTTCTTGAATGAGATTCCATTCACCAGTGACAAAACGTGTGCAACAATCGGGACTCCTGGTGAATGTCACAACAACACGCATCGAGCCGTCTTCACAGTCCAACTCATCTAAGTGTTACCTATGATTTGAAAGAAGTTGTAAAAAAAAGAGTTCTGTACCCAAGTGCATACCTTATAGGAGGCTGTTATTCCATACAGACCAGGGATTTCTGAAGTCATCTGAACGGTCCTACATACGGCCAACTGAATGGCGGTGTTCTAGAAAGGTGACACTCAGCGCTCTGCAATGGTGCAGTGAAAGGACAACCCGCAGTTAGACAGAAACAGGGACTGTATTTAAATCGAATGCGACGACAGACTACGGGAGTGCTTCATAGCAAAATCGGTGAACACAAGAGAATAAACAAACAGACAAAACGCAGATGAATACCGAAGGCGAGCAAAAGACCTAAACAGGATTGGCCATAGCCACTATAGCAAAAATGCTGAAGTTTTGGGACGAATACTACGATGCACACCACAACGCCTAACGATTGAGGTGGTGGAGATCGCCTGGCATCCTAGTGTGAACAGAACAGAGGGCACAGAGCTCGCGAGTGTGTGTAAAACGGTCCAGATCAGCGATGTACAGTTATCCACAAAAGTGGTCTGGATTTATACGACGAAGCACAACCCAAAGAAAACCCAACCTTCCCACTCTCTAACCGAAGTTTCATACATTTTGTTAATTCACACAGAACAAACGGGAAGAATCATCAACAGAAAAACTCTGGACCTGAAGAGCCTACGTAATCTCCTCCCTCCTCCTCAATCGTAAGACCTTGGCTGCCGAAATTCAACACTTATGCACTCCGCTAGTTGCCATAGCTCTCGGTGATTGATTATCCACCTACCCTGACCAAACCGACTAACCCGGTAACTTAATGAGTGTCCTGACGAGGATTTCGTATCAGAACCACTAACTGACTATCAAATTTCTCTGTAACTGCTTCATCCTTGCTCTAAAACAGTGACAACTATTTCCATCATACTTCAAAAAGTACAGCACTCGCTCTCTACCCTAGCGACCGTCCCTGTAACGGCTCTCTCTATGGTACAACTGACACTTATTCCCGAGCTTACTTCCTATATATTCCTGACTCCTCTAACCAATACGAATTTCGTTGTTTTGAATTATAAGGTCTGACCGACGCTGAAACCACAGTCCAGGGGGTTTCGCTCCTCTACGCAAGACGAAAAAATACCAAATTCCGGACAGGTATATGCGGACACACAAACAGACCGTGATCAGAACAGTAGCACGCGTTAGTGTGACCTCCATACTTCGACCTCAAAAATATACGTCCCCATTCAACTCCATTAAAGGAGGCTATTAAAAGAAACTGAGTTCCAGTGATATGCTAAACGCTTGCCATAAAATCACCATATGGATGCGGCAAGGTCGCAGTATCATAGCATGAACTAACTGTCCGGGTCAGTTACTAAACTACATATTTTGACTTAGGTATGTTCTCGTATGCTCTCTCTCTCAGAAGACGTGCCTGAAATCGCCTAATGCTGTTTCAGCTGTTTCTGTTTCAGCTGAGTCGACCTCACGGTTAGTTACCATCTTCAGCAGTGGAACTCACTCAATCGCACGTTTGACCCTTCTAATGTGAGATGATTAGTGAGGTCGCACAGTGACGCCCTCCTGTTGAAGCAATTTTCAATAGCAGATGAAACAGGTTGTTGTTTTGTTGTCGTGAGGATAACTGACAGCAGATTTTAGCGAAAGTGTGATGCAGTCGCTCCTCATATTTCAACCTCATGTTCAGATATCTTGATGCTCTGTATATGGTGCTGTCAAATTATTGGGATAAATGCTCTGTCCTTCAAAAAGCCTGATAGTCCTTCAAAAATTAGAATTTGGGAGATGGGTTGGTGACCACAAAAATGTTTGAATTGTCAGACTATCATCGAATTTGCAGTGCGTGATAAGATACGCCTTGTGCGCTGCAATGACGATTAGTTCTACGTAAGGCATTTGCTGCTGATAATCTTCCATAAGTATCTTTCTTTCCCCATTACGACAAAATCTATTTGGCACCTTTGAATTCACAGTGAAGAGGGATTATCGTACATAATTTTTCGCACAATCATCAGTGGCGCAAAAAAAGAGTATTGGACTTCACAGCCAGCTCGTGAAAGTAGAACTGCAACTACCAGTCAATAGGGAGTTCCGAGGAGCTATAAAAAGATCTTGCAGCAGAGGTAGCGTGACGGCTACTGCTTATCAAAGACCGGACAGCTTTGCTGAACCAGTAACGTGATACCATCTTTTTAAAGCGATTTAGTCCACTGGTACCATAAACACCAACAGAAAATTCTTAGGGAAACTGGTGTGTCACACCCTCTTGAGTTCAAAACAGTACCACTGAAGAGGCTTCCTTAGGGATAGTGTAGTTGGTTCGTCCCCATGAATCACCACTCTAAGGAAAGAGAAACAACGGGAAATTTACGAAAACTAGACCGGCACCAAAAGAAGACTGTTGCGAGCACGTCTAATAATTATAAAGAAATCCCTTTACTTAATCACAGTGACCCCATCAGGTTAGGAAAGATGACCTAAAGATAGATCGGTTCAGTGATGTTGATGTACGCCTAACGGTCTCTAGGGAAAACTACTTGGTGACAAGTATGGTCCACAGGTTACGCTGGTTACCACAAGTACCCCCAGCACCAGAGAATCGTATGCACTCCACACATCCGCAAAGCGAATATTGCAAGACCTTGAAAATATCACCCTTGTTAGTGATGCCCAACACGGATTCAGGTGCAATTGTTCCACGAGGGATTTACCAGATTAGGCATCATACGTATGGTCATCCGTCCTCGACTACTTCAGTGAAACCGACCTTAGTAGACATTTAGATACTCCTGACCTCTTCGCCAAGCTTCTTACGTACGGCCCACATCCAAGCGTGACAGACAAGATTAGCATCCCTCTTGAGAGGCCTGTGCTACAAGTGCGTCTGGACGGAGTTCTCTCAAGTGTCCCAAAGGAGCGGTCTTACCGCTTACTTTATTTTCCTGTATATAGACAACCTTTTCCCATCTGTGGGTCCCGGCTTCAACGCATCTGCATCTGCCCATGTCCCCTCTCTTCTCAGCATGCTTCTTATGAGTTGCAACTCCCTATGTTTACCAACTGTATTCTTCACTCTTCATCTTCATGTTGGTCTGCCCATGTAAGATAACTTGCGAAAATTGCCTCCAAGAAAGTAACTCTTCCAAGTTATTTGTGTCACCCCAAGTACCGGTTTTGTGTAAAGTCCAACTGCTCTCCATGCTAGAATATTTTTGTAATATTTGTGGTGCAGCTGCGTTCTTAGCTATCTGTACACCATCAAGTTCGGACAAGTGCTAGTTGGCTCCTCTTGACCAGTCTCTCCTTAACTGATAACATTCAACCCGTAATCTTCCGGAGAGATGCAACATCCTTTTACTTATCCTGTCTCTACTACCACGGAAAATACTCCCCTAAAATAACATTTACCGATCCCACATCCAAACAGTCGCCTTCATTCTTTAAGCCGTCCAACCAACACACAATTCCCATTATCGGACAGATCTGCACGCCTTTCCTCGGAAAGCCAACTTTGGAACAATCTACCACTTTCTGTATTTCCCTTTTCCATAATCTCTGACCGTTCTAATAGTGGTGTCAGCACGAAACTCAATCAGCAATAGACAATGTGCTGTTTGTCTTGCTACGCTTTTATACACAGAACTGAACAAGACTTAAAAGGCGGCGAGTGGAGTATCCTCTAACTGACGAGGCGAACGACTTGAGATCAAATCCAACACATGTCTCCATCAGTGAAGTTCATGACCAGGTCCGCAAAAATATCGCACTTACCACTGAAAGCAGAAAACAAAGCAAAAATATAACCAACTCACCACCAACAATCAAGTAGGTATTTGGGAAGGCAGATTTCGCTTGCATCAATTGCCGCGCATGACCAGAATGAAACATGTCGTAGGCACCGTCAGCATACACGCGAACCGGCCTAGGAGCTGAACAAAAGTAAGTAAAAGCGCATGATTAGCAAATGATAAATGGAGCAAACTTCGTTGTATGATACGTGAAAAAACTCTTCAACCCCGGCTAACCCTAGGAAAAACTATGGTGCTAACACCATGCGCTTTGTAGATGGATTTGTCCATTGCATTGCAGCGGGTGTTCCAGTTTGAGACAGAAACTTAACACAGAGAATAGAAGCCATGGGTAGTGAATGCACTAGTTCCGGTCGCGCTCTACTTTGGAGTAAAATATCGACTCTTTTAACAATTGGGGACCTTGGCGAAGTTGACGGGACGACAGTTAGGCATCAGTTTTCCATGTTGATGACAATGGTGAAGATGACATGGCCACATGTGCGAACACAGTGATCTTTCACACCGTGCATTCTTTTCAAGCTTCGCTGACTCGAAGAAGCAAGTAACTCGGATTAATATCCTCGTTTCGTCGGTGTTTCATAGATGCAATCCAACATGTTACATATTTTGGGAGGAAAATCAGTGAACGGAATCATTTTCCCTTAGCCAACTTCAGGAAATGCTGAGTGACACGAAGACTTTCATTTTCGTCATCAAATTGATTTGTTTATTCGCCTTACTCTTTTCCGACCTTGACAAACAGGTAGACTAGCGTAAATAAAAGCAACAGACAGATAGCTGTCTGTCTTGGGTACTCAAAGGGTTGAAATTTCATGTTTCATTTAAGATCCAAGCTTCCCAAGAAACAAGAGGCATAAAAAGAGTTAATCGGAGATGTAGCAGTTTGTGCACCTAGTCGGTTGTTCGACTATCGGCTTACCTCCCTTATAATCTAACTCTTTATTATGGAATCAACGAACTCATTCTGTGCAGAATGGTGACGCGACAAGAGAATTTCCGCTAATTTCTAAGCATTTCGATCGGCTGATGTCTTCGGCCAGTAAGCGCGTTTAGGTCCGTAAATTTGTTTGAAGCTGGCGCATGAAGCTATGGAACGTTTATGTCCGAAACAGTGATAGGACAAATTTTAAACACACAGAGTGCAGTCTGTTATTTTCGCAAACATTGCTTTCCTAGCTGTGTAAAATTTCGCTTGTAATTCCCACAGAAGGTGAGGCGCATCTTTCAGTTTCAACGAACCCTCCCACTATACTACCATGAATACAAACAAGACAAGGTAGCTGGTAAACAATCAAGAATAATGGAGCAGGTGAGTGCAGTTGTCAGATGATTCCAGCAATATGTGAATCGGACCAATCGGACATTTCAGCAGTTGGTGTCCCTAAGGTTCCGGTCTCCATCCTCCCGTTGAAGGGAGAACTTCCCCTGGTTCAAAACCACTGTTCCATTGTGTTCATCCCCTACTCCTAGGCACTCGGGGGGCCTTTCTCTTGTGCTTTAATCTTTCATTTCTATTTTTGAATACCTAGATCATTCGTCCCCGACTTTTTACTTCACTTGGGTAACCAGGTGTTGCAGTGGGGGGCAACACATTATGTGTGCACAACCGCGGCTTTTTATGACCATCTTCATATGGATGAAAACAAATCGCACCATAGCTAATCATGATGCATTATAGGGATATGATCTCATATAGAATTGTTAGTGGTACTGGCCACCAGGCAACCGGGAGCGAACATTAGTGAACTTAACTGGTGTCTCCATCTGGGCCTCACAGCAACCCACTTTGGATCACTAAACATCTTTCTGTGCTAGACCTGAGAAAGTGCTAGAAATGGTTTTTCATGACCATCATTGTATTGAAAAAACGAACAGTGGTTAAATATTGTACACAACAGAGACATGGACTGAGTTTGGCTTAATCGTGGGGCAAACAACCAGTTTACTCGGAACACCATACATGACAGGTCGCGCTACGACTGACACTATTTAGAAGTGAGCATTCGAAAGAATGGACGCAAGCTGCAAGTCCACCCACCTTATTCGAATATCTTGTGCCACCAGCGCGGCACTTTATAAAACCACAAGACTTTGAAACTGCCGTCTTCCAATCTCACACCGACGAGTTTATGCCGGCTGGAGGTTCAGTTAGCTCCACCCAAAGCTCACCATAAAGAGCACTTAACAATGACCATCCCGTGCAGACATTTATCGGCATAGTCCATGGGGTAAAAGTACCCGAAAAAGTCGTTCAGCTGTAGCACCCTTTCGGTGCCTAACTGCCACGCCACCCGAAGGAAGCACGAGGGCTGGGATACTGTCAGGTTGCCTAAGCCTAGCCAGGGTAAGTTGAAAATCAGAGGTTGGGTTCGAACCGCGGTCCTTCCGGCAGTAAATTCGCGCTCTAAACCATTGAACCATCTCGCCCGAAAACAAATAACAACCCGCTGTAGTTAGCCTGAAATGAAGGACTATACCTTTATAGATACCCACTTCAGAATAGACTTCTTCGTCAGTCGATCAAGGTGATACCTCCGGAAATTGTTGCGCTTGCTAATGGTGCTCGACCTAAGCTAGTAAGTGGGAAATGAGACTGCACCTAGCTGGTCAAGTGAATACAAATCTAGCCCAAAAGAATTATCCATACTTCAATTAAACATGTAATACCAAAGTATCGTAAAAGTGTAATGTGGAGATTTACAGTGTTTTTTTTTGCTGGCTCTGCCGAATCGATAAGCCCAAATGAGCGCGTCCTCAAATATATGCAGCCGCCGTGTGAAGGAGCATCATCATTATATTATATCATTATATATACATCATTATATTGTGTAACAGCACACTCGCAATTAACTCTGATACTCGTTCAATGCTGCCGCATAAGCAAAAAACTATGGTGGAACAATGAGCCCATTAGTCAAGCTTTCCCAATGCTTTGCTTTCACTGAAGTTGGGTCCAAAAGTTGTTGTTGAAATCATTTTTGTGCGCATTACGAACGGAGATGCCTCACAAAGGAGAAGTCCCATAATAACACTTGTACTAATAATAGTAACACTAAAGTGGGGCTAATTTCGACATGATTCTAGTGCTAGTGATTAAGTGGAAACCAGAGAGAAACACCCCGGTATCCCCTGTCGTTGCACAAACGCCGTACAATCCCTGAATATCAGCACCATTCATTCAGCGCCACCTAAATGACTTCGCCAAACTAATGGGGCCCGGGAAATCTCGAAAGCAACAATCATTTGTTCTTTTAGGGGAGTTGAAACAAAGTGGACGAATCAAAGTTGGGAGTACAGTTCAATTACGAGTGACTGATCAGCAATTTGAATGGACTTGCACTCATAAGGGATGTAGCATTTGCCATTCCTCAATCACATATGTTACGTCATTTAATTTGCTGTTGCAAGCTCCTCGAGTAATTAACTGTCAGGGAAAACAAAATATCTGGAACCGATTCAGTCGGTTATGGACCTCGTTTGAAAATTTATTCAGTTTACCACCAAGTGTTTGGCATTGAGTTGGGTGAAATTCCGCTGTAGGAGAAAAACGGTTGGAACGCAACAGCCATGTCACTTGCTGTAAAAACACGCTTCGTCAGATGCACATTCTCCAAGGAATAATGATGAAGTTTCGAGCCATTTTGGTTTCTTAGGCGACTAATGACTACTGCAAACGATAGCCAAGAAAATTTGAAAAACGAGAATCGGTGAAGCTGTCAAAAAGCGGTATTCACAGCAAGAAACCACGACCAAGACGCACGTCATTCATTGCTTTTCTATCACCCGACCGAGAGTAGAAATCATACAAAACTATAGGACTGGCGCCAAATGCCGACGGTGGACTCAAGGATTGCAATCATCTTCAGCGGGACGTGACCGGCATCATCATTACAGCGAGGTTTGGGAACAGCTGAACGTACTCGAATTTACAGTCAGCGCAGAGACCAGAAAATGTAACCCTATACAGCAGGCAAGCTAATATAAGTTGGCTTCCAAATAAGGAATCGTTACAGCACCAGACGTAAAGATCCGATGCCTATGGACATATTCCAAACAGAACTGAGATACATTGAACAAGGACATCACGATAAACCGACTTATCCCCGACAAACATCTAAACAGCCGTTGGCATATTACATGAGTTGTCACCACAGATAGCAATGATGCTTTTCATTACTGGAGAAATATAGCTACTAGTCTGCATTTATTTGGAGGTGGACTGCACAGAAGGTTCCCTGTTCATTCCAGTGGAGGATATTTAGGACGGAAACGGCCTTTGTAGAGGGTATTTCTTATTCGATTTGGGATTATACGTAGCTCATCAACAGTAATCATTCAAGAGCCAATACAGTAGAAAAAAGAGTGGGAAACTTCTCACCTACCCGTTCCACTTTTGGCCATCTCCAAGGTGATCCGAATACTGTAATCACATGCCTGATTAACCGCTACCGCAGGAGGTTCGTGTGAAAACGGCGCGGGTACACAACTGGACTGTGGAACGGCTGGTAAGGGAATACTTTCAAAACGCATTGTCTCAACTGGTCCATCATTCGTAACGGTAACAGAATTCAGATCGCAAGACGACGGTAATGAGGATCGGTGCGTCCTTCGTTTTGGAGTATTCGTGGCGGCTTTCACTGTACTGGTGATTGAGCGAGAGTGAGGGTTGTCTGACAGGTTTTTTAGACATGTTTTATTTGCTTTTCGGCTCTGATCTCCACAGCCTGACAAGCCTCCTCTTAAGGAAGGATCGGTATCAGACGAGACAGGCATGATGGTGGGCACAGAACGACAACAGGAAGAATTAGCAGTCGGCTTCAGTAAGTTAGAAAGAGATCCGAAATGGACACAGTATCCACAAAGTTAAAGGCACGATAAACTCCGTTCTGCCAGCACAACTCGCGCGTGTGTAAAAGCAACAACGCCGGCCACGGTTAATTCAATTAACCCTAAAGAAAAACACAACAACGAGCAATATATTGATGAAGGTCGAAAAAAATAATGATAGACTTAAGTCAGTCATGCGCGTAAGCCACACAGGCTAGAGAAACGAGAAGCGTTCGCAACTTAGCCCAAGATGTTCTTACAAAAATAGTCCATCTTTGAAATTCACTTACGGAATAGAGTTTCTTCAGGCTGGTTTGCGGTACATCTTCATGTGATATTCAGGTAGAGCAAAACCGAATAAACGAACACTAACGGAATACCAGGACGAACGTGTTTTGTTAAGCACCTCTGAATAAAATGCTGGAAAAGATATGTTCGTGTGAGCAATTCGCAAGAAACTTGAATATGTAGATTGATTTACTTAGCTAAGTTGCTGTACAAGTAGGTTGATAGGACAACTGTCAGTTCGAGAGCAATACTTGCCAATCGTGATTCGTGGCGCCAGGAACGTTGAAATGGTGCTCACACGAAGTTACTGAGAGGGGAATGTTTTACGGTTATGAAACCTGAACATCCTATCAGCTGCATGTGAAATGTCCACAAGTTTAAACGACCGAAGTACTCTCCGCAGCTCAGGCAGTACTGGGATCGAAACGGCTGTACCCGGGTTGGCAACACACAATGAGTTGGCATTGTCAGATTGCTCTCTTAAGTTTATGACGGATATCTGCATCGGATATCCCTCGGATAAGCTGCCATAACGGTTTTGGTTCCTATGCGCCAACTCTGGCAGAGAAAATTTAATGAGAAGGATGCGAAAGCAAAGTAGTTGTTAGCAAAGTGAGTGATGTGCTGTCATCGTGACTTCCTGGGTGAGGTTTACAGGATGTTCCTTCAGTATTACTTACACAACACGGTATTGTCCCGAAGAGACTACCTCATCGTGGTGCGATGGATTGCGAAACTCAGCAGGCCACTGAGGTATGTTAGAAGATGACCACAGTACCGCTGCTTCCAGGGTTGCCAAAAATGAGATCTCGGACAGGGTTTCTTCACCCCCAATGTTGAGGGTTGGAGAACGTAGCGTAACTTGTTTCTCGAAAGTTGGACTACTCGGGTAGACCACGAATCATCGTTACCTAGTAGTCAGCCTTTCGAGCCAAATATTCGGCTGAGGACCCGCCGTCACGTGACATCAGCCCGGTCACATTAGTCAATGCATACGGAAGAGCGTGTAGGCGAAGATTTGCGGCTGTTGGTACTCCTCGTGTTTCTTCACTGTTATCTCTTAACACTGTGTCTTATTCCATGGACCCCAGCTGTAAGCAAGTCAGATGGCTCCCTAAAAAAGTGACCAATAGCACGCCACTGCCACATCTATCGTCCACCTAACGCTCTGTCGCAACTCCTTAAGTGCGGATTCTCAAGCAGTCCAGCCAAGAAGCTGTCCTTGCATGCTGCCTAAATACCTTACCTTGCTACAACTTTGAAGTCCGAATAACTGAGCTTACGGCACACTAGGTATCTAGGCGACATCGACTGCGAACTTCGAATGATATCACAGGCGCCACAGCGGGTTGCGCCAGTGTTGGTACAGCGCTCGGTTGGCGAGCTGAGGCTTCATTACTACGAAGACCTACAAACAGCCGACTCTGTGGTGTCCGACCTACTAAGTTCCTGAAACCAAGTGCCGGTCTACATATTGAACGCTCTTTGTTTGCCGTGTTCACTTATGCGTATTGGAAACTATCTATTGACCACCAACTGTCTGAACGCAATGGGTGCAGTTGTGTTACTTGGCGTCCCTGCTGCTGAACAGATTTCAAGTCACCACGACCAGATAGCTATCAGCCACCGATGACGTGGCTCAGCTCTTGACTACCGGTCATTCTGGAGTACACTTGCTGACTCAAATCACGCAGTCGGTCAGTGGAGATTTCCCCCGTAAATTTGAGACGCAAGCTATCCCTTCATCAGTAGAGGAGCTTTGTGGGCCACAAACTAAGGAAACGTTCCAAAGCTTATATGCAATGCTTCATACGCATTAGCAAGGGTTTCCCACTGTGGCCACACATTACCCATTCGTGTGAATTGGTAGCCACCAATGGGAATTGGTAGGTCCAGCACACATAGCACAGTCGGTCGCGCGATTGGTCACTTCAAGGTAATCCGAGCTGAGCACCAAGGAAACATAGGTACAGAGAGAAATTTACTGAAGGCTGAATGTTCATCGAATCGAGCTTGAACGTCACCGTCTACCTCTTTGCTTATCACCAAAAAGCCTGGAAAACGTCATGGGCTTGCTGTCGGAACAGGACGCGATAGATTGGGAACTTCAAATGCAGTGAAAAAGGTTTCCAGTTAGAAATTGATGCAAACATCCTTCGACCTGGTTAAGGACGACGATGTTATAAACGTCGAAAATGAGACAAAGTAAATTAGGCATTTAAGGTACACCAGGTTTTATTGCTTCACCGTGTAAAATTGGTTGAACTTTCAGGTGGATAATGACCCGAAATCATTAGGAAAAGCTAGCAAATTTCCGGAACAATGGTTTGAAAGGGACCTTGTTTTTCACTGGGTCACCCCTGATCGCTTCTGCTTTCTGGTGTTAACTACACTGAGAGCTAACAACGTGATGAAGTTCGTTGGTGAGGGCCTTCACGTTTGATTGTTAGGTTTCGTCGCCCTTATGGGGCCGCCAGTCCCTATGTGAATTAATGGAGAGACCTTTGAGAGATGGATGAAATAAAGGCACTTGCTCTGGGAGATTTTCAGCGGCTTTCGTTGGGCCACCAATTCGGCGGTTGAATTCAACAACAACTCTCCACAGTAAACCAATACTGTGGTGATAATGAGCATGTGGATCAAGAGCGGTAAAATGTGAAAGGAGCCATGTTAGCGGCGTTCAGTGCTGTCTATCCGACTTCTCCAATTCGACCACAAGACCATTGGATGTCGTCGAGATCGCTATCCATGATTGATGCCAGGAAATCGATACCTGCAGGCAAAGAGTACGACGGCGCGCGCAAATCCCTCAAACGCCAAGTATTGAAAAGCCCAAGGAAAGACCGAGAACTTTGGTGGACAACGAAAGCTCGGGAGATGGAGAAGTCGTTTGCTACCGGAAGCGGCCATGCCCTATACCAACTGGTACGATCGACTGGCCCTAGGAAATCAGCGGTCAGTGGAACGATAGATGAAAAAGGCGGCTCATTAATTCACTCGCAAAAAATTCGACTTGAAAGATGGGTCGAACAGTTCGAAGAATAGCTGGCCTACAACACAGCCTCTGGAGATGGAATGTAAACCCTAATCGCCCGTCAGAAGAAGAAATAAAGTACGAGTTATTCGAACTGAAACGTGAGAAGGCATCAGGACCGGACGGTCTGTATTTAGCACTGTTCAAAGAATGCAGAGAATCCCTGGTTCCCCATCTACTAAAGCTTATTGGTGCGATATGGAGTGAAGGGAAAGTGTCTGCAGAATGGGTCATGTCAACAGTTATCCCTATCTTCAAAAAGGGCACGCGGACGCTGCGTGAAAACCACCGTGGCATCAGCCTGTTAGCTGTGGCATCGAAGGTGCTCTCTGGTCTTATCCTTCGAACACAGGGAGAGACAGATCCGTGAAAACCAAGCTGGGTTCCGTCCTGCAAGAGGATGCATCGACCATATCTTCACCCTCCGACAGATTCTGGAACAGCGACACTGCTTCCAGTAACCAACAATGGTTGTGTTTCTTGATCTGAAAGCTGCCTTTGACTCTGTGTACCGTCAGGCACTATGGCAGTGTCTGTAGAGCAAAGGTGTCCCCCATAAATTATTGACCCTCCTTAAGGCGCTGTATGCCAACTCCCGCGGCCGTGTGAAGGTCTGCAGGAAGCTCTCTCCTGAGTTCACCACATCAAGTGGTGTCAGACAGGGCTGTCCTCTTTCGCCTTTCCACTTCAACTTCGTCATTGATACGATCATGGAAGACTCACTATCAGCCTCCAATGTCTGTGGGGTCGAAGTGCTCCCGGGGGGTCTGCTTACAGATATCGAGTTCGCAGACGACATAGATCTCCTTAGATCTGACCCCACGGTAATAAAAACAATATTAGATAATCTAAATAATTCCGCCTCACGATTTGGCATGCGCTTCACACCGGCAAAGTGTAAAGTGCTACTGCAAGACTGGGTGGGCCCGAAACCTAACCTCATGCTTGCGGATAAACCGATTGAGGTAGTAGACAAGTTTGTCTACCTTGGCAGCTGTATCAGTCTCGGTGGTCTCGCGAAAGATGATATTTCCATCCAGATTGGGAAAGCCAGAGCAGTTTTTGTGAACCTGCGTCACCTGTGGCGTAGGTGCGACATCAGCTTAACCGTCAAGGATCGAGTTTACAACGCTGCGGTGCGCTTTATATTACTATACGGATCAGAAACCTGGCCGCTGCGCGCCGAGGACGTCAAAACACTTTCAGTGTTTGACCATCGATGTCTTCGGAGCAATGTCCGAGTCTGGTGGGAACACCGAATCAGTAATGCGGAAGTACGTCGAATAGTTTTCGGAAGAAATAACTCGCCCACGATAGATGAACTGATCACTCTCCACAGGTTGCGCTTGCTTGGCCACGTGCTTCGTATGCCAGTCGACCGACTTCCTCGTAGGGTTCTTTTCGCACAACCACGTGAAGGGTGGAAACGAGCCAGGGGAGGTCAAACAATGACTTGGCAGCGAAGTATAAAAGCCATTACCAGCAAACTCAGCTGCGCTGGTCATTGCCGTCTTCCTAGATGGGGATCCCGGAAAGGGCCACATCAATGGCTAGAGACACTGTCAGATATGGCCCAGTCGCGCCCTAAATGGCGCTCGTGCATCCAAGCTATTGCCTTCAATGCATAGCTCCCTTCACAACCCCCCACTTAACGGTGCTGTATTTACGCACCAATTTATCAGCTCCCCACCTTCAATGCGCAGCTACCTATCCTCCCAAAATCATCGGTGAACGAAACTGTAGCAGCTACAACCACTGTACGACAAGTACGCGGTTTCTTACAGCTGATAAGGATGATGATGATGACGATTTCGTTCGTCCGCAGGACTTTCATGCAAAATTCGACGTAGGCTGTACCAGAAAAAAATAAAAGGATTCAGGTAATCAAGGATTTAAGAAAGTGAGTCGTTAAGACTGTGAAATTTGAAGTCCCCATCTTTGGTAAATGGACTGCGGAAATTTGTCTCCATCTAAGCAACATACCAGACAAGAAGGGAAGGACCTATACCCTGCAAAACTGTAGTATTTGTTGACTGTACAAGGAGAGGAGAAAATGGAGTCCAGATAAGAAATCAGTTCAGGAGTCCGCCAAATCCAAAAGAGGTTTTTCAAGATTTTCTATAAGCGTCATTGCTTTGGCTCGTAACATTCCCAAGGGTACGTCCTTGCTTCCGTGCAGACAGAGCAAAAGCAGGGCCACTCGACACAAGATAAGGCGGCCCTCAGCGAACTCAAACATTATTTCTTGGACAGTGTCCTGTAAAAAGAGAAGAAACAAAGCATAAAAAGACCTGTAGAAGACAAAACAGAGTTCACCGGAAACAAGTGGTCGAAAAATGTACTAGTTTTACACCACAGTGGGAGCTCGAGATAGCTCAGCGGTAAAAGCGCAAACTTACTGATGGAGGTGCGTGGTCTTCCATAATCAACCGCCATCGTGCTCCTGACTCTGAGGAATTTCCACTTGCACTGTTCAAGGATGGCGGTGAATTCCTCAGCATCTGTCTAGGTCTATCTGGGAGAAACAGATCGTTCCAGATAACTGGGGTGAGCTGACAATGGTGCCCATTCCCAAAAACGGTACTCGCAGTGAAAGTAGTAACCTAAGAGGTGTCAGCTTGACACCCGTTGTGACAACGCTTCTGGCGTCACTGAATNATGTGGGACAAACAGGGAGGAAACTGTCAACCAGAGTCAACGAACACAAGCTCGCTACCAGGAGACACGACCAACTCTCGCTCATCTCTACACACGAAGATGGAGAAGGACACAAATTCGATTGGAATAACGTCAGCATACTGGACCAGGCAAGAACAAAGAAAGAACGCGAGTTCATGGAGGCGTGGTACTCCACTGATGGAGCAATAAACAGACACATTGAGATCGACCCTGTTTATCAACCTCTGAGGACAAAGGAAATCCAGAACCATAGAACCCGGAGCCGATCAAGGATTCAATGAAGAAATCAATGAGACCACAGACTACTAAAAATAGAAGGTACACCGCCAACCAATCAAACTACAGAGAAGCCGACCACGACGCAACACAGATCACGAACGGACCAACCGGAAGAGACAACAATGGACGGCAACTTCGACAGTAGCGTGGCCGTAGGAAGCAAGAAATACAAACCACAACGCAACACAGATTCTGATCGGACCAACCAGAATCCAAGTGCGATGATTGCCAATGGCCAATCAGGTCACAGCGCCAAAAAAAGCTGCTCTTTGTAAACTATATAAACGCAAGCACAAGGAGAGGGACTACCACCCAACAGCGCACTGAAGATGTCTCCTCGAATGGTGACGAAACGTCTGCAAATCAATTGCCAAGCTCGGCGAACAGATCAACAGCCACCTGATCAATTACCAAGTGTATGGTGAGCTTTCCAAAAGATTTCCTACAAAGAGTGGTGTCCGACAAGAAAGTTCACTCTGTCCATTCTTGTTCAACTTCGTCATTGATGAGATAATGAGGCGAAAGCCGGAAGGTATTTAGAACCCCGGTGTTCAGACTGTTTCTGCTGGGAACCTTGTCGATCTGGAGTATGCAGACGTCGTCTTCATCTATGAAGACGAAGGTGAAGCACAAGCTCTGTCGAACAGAATGACAACCCTCCTACCATCGTTTGACAAGCGTTTTGCAGCTTAAAAGTGCATTTATGCTTCAAAACATGCAGTCTCTGAACATACTCCTTACAATTCAAGAAGCGCTGGATGTTGCGGAGAATTTTACATACCTCGGTAGCTGTGTTAGCTCTGACGGAAGTGTGTCTGATGAAGTCAATGTAAGAATCTCAAAGGCCAGAATGGCGTTTGCTAATTTGCGTCACTTACAGCATCGAAAAGGTATACCACTTGGTACCAGGGTCCCGAGTACCAAGCTACAGTATAGGCTGTATTGTATGGTTGCGAAACATGGCCACTGCTGACGGATGATGTGAGGAACCTTCGGGTTTTTTACCACTGACGCCTCAGATGCATTGCTGGTGTCGGGTGACATCAGCGAATTCGTAACGAGGTAATAAGATAATGAATGTTCGGTTGCGTGGCAGGTACTTCAACCAGGGAAAACATTCAGCACATCAACTGCGGTGGCTTGGCCATGTGCTAAGCACGCCGAAACACCGTCTACCGAGACAATTGTTGTTCTCTGTGCCCCTTCAGAATGGCGGAAACCGCGAAAAGGACAACGTATGACCTGGAAGAAGGGCGAGAAAGAGGTTAAGAAGGGTTTGCATGTTGTTGGTGCAGTACGCCTCCCACGATGGGGTTCCCTTGACCTCTCCTACACTTGATTGGAAGAGATGGCAGCTGGCCGATGTCAGTGCCGTCCGTGTTGTCAGTTTCTTTCAAGATTGTCTGACTGAGCATTTGAGGTGTAGGCATCTAAGAATACATGCGATAGGCTAGTACCAGGTCCACTCCCTCACGCACTCTTTTACTTTTCTATTCAATAATATAATATTATTATTAGTATATATAAAATAATAATATATAATAATATAATATAGTATAATAAGATAAACTTTGTGGTTGCACGGCCGTGAAGCATCAGTGCCAACACTGATGTTGCTGTCTCTGATGATGATAGTCCGTTGTCCGAACCCGACCTCTGTAACTCGGCTGCTCCTGTCTAGTCTTTAGATAGCCTGAAAACATCTCAACCCTCGTGCTTCCTTCAGGTGGCATGAGAACTATGTACCGAAAGGGTGAAGGGCATTGAAAGTCAAACAGCTGAAGCAGCTGAAGGTCAATTGAAGCTGACCTCAGCGGTCCGACGAAATGACTCAAAGATCTTGGGGTGTAAAAGTAAGTTACAAAGAGGTCATTCGATGGACACTGGGTTTCGTTCAGCGGAGACAATAATCAAACATAGGCAAACGATATTCCAGCTCTATGTCCAAAGGAAGATGAGCTGGATGATCTTGTCGATTCGTTGCACTTATGGGCCGTCTGCCGAATCGATTAAGCTTGACGATCGAGGTTGCATGCACTCTTACAGTATCAGAAAACGGACATCGTTCCACCGAAAGGTCCATTGGAATGGTAGCATGCACTCGTCACAATCTCCCCTCAAACCGCACAGCGCAGTCAACTGCATTTACAAGATGCTCAAAAATGTGGTCTAGTGCATAGGCAGTCAGTCGGCGGAACCAACTGGTGTTGTATAAATTAGAAGGGAAAGCTGATACGATAGACTACTGGTAAGCAGAAAAATTGATATACAGTTTTAACTAAACTGGGCCAGAGTACCTCGACTTTCAAAAGCAAACGATTGGTGGGTATTTGGGTCTTTCTAGTAAGTAGAATGGGTTCAATCATAATTTAAAATAACCTACACAGCTAACTGGAACTTGCCGTAACTCTTGATTTGTTCTAAATTCAATAAACTTTTTTTTGATGTTTATAGTTCATAACAACAAACAATGGGTCAGCCATAGAATCAGCTGTCATGACGACTGTTTCTCTCTAGGCAGTAAGTTGAGATCGAATCTTTGTTCACTGGACAGCGGACGATTTTGGAACAATTTTTTCTCCCGCACCAATCACACACATAGACAATCCACTGATCATTGGATGGAGCATAACACTAATATTTTGTAAGGACAAACTGTCAACCCAGACTAATATCTACAGGTTTCCGTACATTTGTCTGAGAAGATCGGCAACATCCCAAAATGTGAAGTGAACTAAAGCACAGAAGATGGTCCTGACCGGGGGTGGTCTGTATACGGACAGAACTGATATCCTTGCGAACAGAACATTCGGTTTACTAATGACAACGGTGCTGACGACTATGATCCTCCGAAGAAAGAGAGATAAGCAACGTGGTGCACATGGCGTCTGAAGGAAGCACTTCTTCTTGGTATACGAGACATAGTGGTCTCGGGATTGCTCACCAGCTTAAGCACGAGCTGCTGACAATAGGATCAGCACAGTACGTCTTACCATCGACCTAACTGACAGCTATATCAACACTACCCTAGTGAAGACTGGGAAAAAGAAGGACGCGGGCTAAGTACAAACAGCCTCACGTTCCTATGAGAAACAATGAAAAACAAGGTCGCTGCACCTTGAAATAAAACACATCATATCATCATAAGACGCCGTCAGTGAGATTGACCCAACTTCTTTTGCGAACTCCATTCAATACACAACTATAGAACTAGGCAGCCTGCCTGTCATATCCTGTATGCTTTTTAACCAAGTGCAAGCAGAAACACGTGGACCCCAAACAGTGGGATGTGAAAGTAGTACAGTACTCAGTATGGGAGTATCCAACTTCATTTCGCGTTGCCAATTCACGACCTGTCTCCCGCAAACTTACCGCTAACACAAGATTAAACGTGAAACCATCACTTCCTTTGGTAGACATGTCCTAAACATTCTAACCTCATCAATCATATGTGCTGATTCAGTGAAACTGATACACCATCAATAACTCGTTACGCACCACTTCATTGTGAAGAAGCTGCAGTTAGCTAATGCGTGTTACACTGCAAAGACATCAATGATAAAGCGTTTGAATATGTTTAAGGCTACCGAGGTGCCGAGCCAGCCATAAAGTATGACTGCTCTTACAACTGCCTTGTATGCCCTGTTCATTAGTCTCAATAAAATTGGTTTCTGGAGCCACACATGATGTAATTTTGTCAGTCTTGCTAGCACCTTGATACTAAGTGCAATTACTCCTTCACGATACTGTCACCGTCGGTTCACGACCAGCGCAGCCGCCCAGATAAGTAAGTCAACAAACTCAAGTTCCTATCTTAGAAGTTTCAGAGGGACACCGGGGGAAGGGGCTCAGAATCCTGAAGGAGCCCTTCGCGGTTTTGAGGTACAAAATGCATACCACAACAAAGGATTAAGTCTGAGATTCTATTTACAGTAAACCGTGCGGACTGACAATAGTCAAATAACAAGAGAATGTTGTCCGTATAGTTCAAGTCTGTTAGTCCTTCCCTCATGTATAATTTTGCTAGAGTCTCGATCCCTTGAAATGTGCAGTACGCGGTGATATAGATGACAAAACTGAATACAAAGGTGGAGAGAAGTTCTGCCGAACCCTATTAGTTGTAGAAAAACTTCTGGACAGTGAGCAATGGACTTTTCAGAAAGAAGTATGAGAATATACAGCACAGAATATGCTTTTTGGCCGAGTGCACGTAGAAAAACTGACCCAGCTACAGAGTCAAAGGCTACTTTAAAGTCAAGAAAAACCTCAATTGTAGGTCGGTAGCATGACTGGTGCTACTCAGGCATTAGACGTAATCAATTAGCTCCCTATCCGTAAGGAACTTTTATTGTTGCTCTCGGATTAGCGTTTAGTGTGCCGGGGATTAGGAGTCATGTTATGACATGCGTCAGGTTGATACCTCTATGGTTACAACAGTCAGTTCTTGTACCGTGCCTAAATACAGATATAATTACTGACTGAATCCAGTTGTCTGGAACGCATTCTCGGTCCCAAAAAGTTCAAACAACCCAGTTACCACATACCACAAACACACACCGCCGTCTTTCAATAGCGCGAGGGGAGCTCGTCTGACTCAGCTGCCCGACTACGCTTCAACGGAGAAAGGCATATTAGTCTTTCATTAACTAAGAGAGGATTTAAACTCACAGACTAGGGCTCAAAACCAGCGGGTCGAATGAGAGATATAGACATAGAAGGCGATGCTTAAAAAGGTGTTGTTAGAAGCACACTTGTTCTAAAACTTAACCTGGATGGCCAGGAGACAACATCAATTGACGAACCTAACAGGTTGTGGGTGGGTGTCGCATGGACATTGTCCAGTATAGTTCGATGGGTGGCTGCGATACGCAAACCGTTGCACCACGATAAGGTCCAGTCTATTCATGACAGACTATTCCAAAAATGCATCATAACTGTAATTTGAAAATCCATTCTGGTGCAAAGCGAACCAGAGTCATTGGCATCATCGTACTCTTTAGTGCCCGAGTAACAGAAGGGACCGGCCTCGGATACTAAGAAACCCTGACTGGTTCCGTTGATCAGCTAGGGAAATCGGTTAGGAGTTATAAACTTCGGCCGCACTGCGCAGATAACTGCATTTCAACTCTGTTAAAGTTGAATTAACTATAAGTTTGTCGCATCAACCGGCGTAGCAACAATAAAGCCAAACCATTACGATGGCTTACCAGGACTTGTTAAGTGGGGAAATTGATATATAAAAGTCTTGTACGTTCCAAAACACTCAGATGAACGATGAGGCAGCAGTGACGCGATAATAGCTACGTGATTAAAGTCATCAAAGTCATCACAGACAGCAAATCACCAGCAGTAAGTGCTGGCAGTTAATGACCCCAACTTTTATGGAAGTCTAGTTGAGAACTTAAAAGATGCAACGCTGGATACGAATAGTTGGATCGACAGCGGGCTCACAGTGAAGTAAACACGCAAGGCATATAGCGTGGACCAAACCACACACGAACGCCAAGCCAACGTTTAGCCAACGATTGACGACCTATGCGCACTTATGGCGAACAGTGCAGAGCCTGGTAGTAATTTAGCCCTTGCGGCCCCCTCGGATTGCGTTGCAGCAACGCAGCGGAAAAGAGACATAGCTAAAGAATTAGATACTTTGGTTGTACCGGTCCCCTACTGCAGACCATTTTTATTCGGATGGGCTTCCAAGGTCACTCTTTTGACTTTGTCGAAATAAGTCAGCATTGAATGAGTCAATGGTAAGATAACAATGAACCAGAAGCCGGAGTCCGGATAAACATATTCACGAGCTTTGGTGTGTTGACCTAGAGTTGCCGCATGATTGAGCTATAAACGCGACTGGCAGGATGATTAATCAGAGAAAAATCAGACTACAGAACGCATGGATAACTGAGCGACGAGTAAATGAGAAGGCGTATTACTCAAACGCCAAGTCATGCTGTGTAATTGATAATGTGAGGATTTCTGGGTAACTACCTGATTCAGCATTAGCTAGTTAGCTCGGCCAACATAACAATCAACGTCTTCAGGTGTAACAGCTAGTTTTGCGGGGACGATTTAAATGCACGAATAGAAGTAGATTTGTGATGTGTAGAATATATATATATATATATATATATATATAGTGAGGCTGACGACAAGGTCATATGCATTGTTGGCACGAGGTAGACATCACAGAATTGTGATTACAACCCAGTAGATTTAATCTGGGAAAACTAGGATAATGAGAGTGATAGTGTTGTGCTGTGATTCAGAGCTATAAGGTTTATCCGTCTGACGCCACTCAATGCACTGTTAGCTAAGTCCATTTTTTCAAAGGTACGCCTTGTCCCTCCCCCCTAGGAACTCAGCCCTGCATTTTGTGTGAGGATAAATGAAATGAGCACTGGTGAACGAAACAGCACACGAAGCGATAGCTATCCAAAAACTGTCGAAAAACTTTGAGATGGAATACTAGCTGTCAGCTCGTGAACGAGGAAATCAAATATTACCTTTTGTATGGAGCTTCCAAAATACACATTTAGCCATAAGAGTTATACTGAAACTTCCGGTTTGAAAAGCCTTAAGACCGTGTTCGGTAAGGAGAATACGATAGGTACAACATACAAAGCTCAAATTACGAAAAGAATTTGCCGAACATATCGGGTGGGAAAATGCGAAGATATGCGGAACTGTGACACAGATAGCTAGTGGAGATAGGCGCGGTGAAGCTAAACTGGCCTGCATCTGGTGGGGCGAAGGATGGAAAATTTGAACCCAAGCTAGTTCCATATATTTGAGATGATCAAGATGGGCGCTAGGTCTGCGGGCACGCATTTTTCAGTGAATGATTAAACGCGGAAAATAACCAAGGCTCCAAATAACTGGGAAAAGGAAAAGTCAGGTTGTAAAGCATTTAATGTCGGTTCGTCTAACTCTCCAGAGCCTCCGGGGTTTCTAGACACCTATTGACGTAGTTTTACCCTTGTTTCGCTACTGAACGAATACTGTTGAAGAACCCGATTGCAGTACGCAAAGCTCACGCGTGTTGGATATGAGACACAATAACGATAAACAGTGGGTGTCATGTCCAAAAGTGGGATAATCTAATACTGACTCTGTTTAGCCTGAGCCCTACTTGGCGTGTAAACCACTAATTCCTTGGGAATGCACATTTTGGCAAGGTTGTGCTTTATACCGCATCGGTTTTGTGGACGGGCTCGTAGCGTCGAAGTGGCATGATAATCTTAGCTTGAAGTCTCCATCGAAGAAGATAGAGACTACTATCGACAAGTATCAATAAGACCAGTTACAAATAGGCGAAAGTTTGCGGTAGACACGGTGACACAAAAATCGTGCTCATTATCAACGCAAGGATCTAAACAAAGCAACATGGACGCACCGCTTCACTGGTCTCCAAATGATGTTGGTAAATATTCCAGATATTAGCAGCAATTGCTGCTTTGGACCGCTCACTCTCGTCAGCAAGGCTGCTGAACGCCAGTAATACCCCTTCGGGATTGAATAACATTGCACTTCGTATCCCACCAGTGCTTAGTTTATTCAACGCTGTCGTTAATGCACGAGAACGAAGCATCGTAGAACTCTGAAATAGAAATAATTGGCCAAAGGACAAAAAGAATAGGTAGGTAAGGCTGTCTGAAACGGACAGAAAGGTATAGCAATGGGAACATAAATTCCGCAGATACCGAAACCACTTAAAATTAATCAAAAACTGTCCAGCAGGAATTCAGCATTCCTCGGACTATCTGACTGGAGTTCTGAGAAAGACACGTCACTTGATCGACACAAGCAGTACAGTCACTGGGTTGTCATTTGGACTATTGAGCAAACCAAAAACATCGCTAAGGTATGAAACCATTCGCGTGTTAGGACCTGATAATTCAGATGTGTACAGCGAGCGCTGATGAAGTGGTAGTAACACGATCGCCTCGCGTGTCGGGGTTGGTGTTAGTTACCGTGGCCGCAAAGCAACCGTAAAATCCCAGTGAAACAATGTGATCTATCGTGTATTCCAAATCGCTTTCATCGACAATTGTTCAGTTACGCAGCTGTTATTGTGGAATCCTGTTCTCTTCGACTGAGCATTGGACTTTTCAGTGCAAAAGATCTTGCGACTCGGACGACTGAGTTGCTTATATCACTATCTCCGAAATATGCATATTTGACTCAATGGGACACACTGGCGTTAAGCAAAGGAACGTTTATGTGGTGACCTGGTATAGAACCACATCGATGAACAACCGGCGCTTGATGCAACCTACATGTCACTTTTGTCAATGAACAGGGGGACGAAGAGGAAGATGAAAGTGCTACAAGGGAATGCGACACGAAGCAATCTGCTAGCGTGGAAGTAGTGTGTAGATATCATGGTAAGAGTGATAAAAATTCACTCAGAGTCCAACACCGGTTTCGACTTGTTTGAAGTACATCAGGAGAGCGGGGTTCCCGGAGTTCAACCAATATTTTTATCCTACTTGAACACTCTTATCTCACGCAAATAGAACGTAACACTGCGGGAATAGAGCATCCTTTAGCGGGTCAAAGAAAAAAAAAGGAAAAACACACAAAAACGATGGACATCGGGCGGGACAGTGAACTGTGAGTAGAAGCAATGAACGTGTTGGGTCAGTCTGCTCACAATACATGCCTATTTGCATAATATGGGTAAAACCGACGCATGTGGAGAAAATATGAATCAGTTGTAGGCCGTGGAAATATGAAGTAACCAAATGTAGAAGGCAACATCACCACACCTTTGAATGTTTCACAGGAGTATAAAGAACACCCCTCAAAGAAAATGTATTATATGTAGTTACAATTAGCACAAGACGTCTTGGGATATGTGTCATGAATGGTGTGAGCTTAGAACCATCTTATTCCGTTAGGCCGTGGAGCTGAACAGGTTGATAGATACCTAACTTCAGGAATGCGCACAGTAGATGATCGACGGATGGTCTTACTGTGATACTGTGGGAAATATGTACACGAACTAGCGTAGCCAGTGTAAACATTCAACCCGAAAGTTCATATTTCGCTTGGTATGCTTGGTATGCTCTTCTGGATTGGAACTTCGTTTGGTTACGAAAGCCGCACTGAGTCACATTCGAAGTTGTTGTTTCGGTTGTTGCAGTGTGGTGTAGTTCGGTAAGTTGCCAAGGTTGAATTTAACGAATCCTCTCAAGCTTCACCTAAGATTTGGATTGCTTGTACAGAATCCTTTAAAGTGCGACTTGATCTTTCAGTCATACAATTGGCAGTCGTATTGTACGGCACTGTTAAGGTGCATGATGCCGGTACTGTACAAGACGGCAGTGAAGCATCAGTGTCAACACTGATGTTGCTGTCTCTGATGATGATGATGATGATGTACAAAACCTGAAGGAAATAACTGCTTCGAAATTGAGGATCCTCATTGGAAACGGCCCCCTCTAGCAAACCACATCTGACAAACAGATATCCAGGACATTTAATTACCGTTGTTGTACGAATCCCACCAGAAGCCACTTACTGTAGAGGAAAGTTGCAACCAACATGTTCCTTTTTTGTGGTGGCGCTTTTGCAAATGAATTCACGGTTGCATTGCATATTCAATAGGTTGAATGGACACACGAAGAGGTCTCGTGCTTCTGTCCGAATGCTGGCACGCATAACGGTCAGGACCAGCAGTTTTCACACAAAGATACTTCAGGGCACTGACAGTACTCATGTAATCGTTCGGACGATCTCAGGATGTCCAATATGAACACACTCAATTACGGTTGGAATTATACTCTGTGGAATCACAAGACATTTTCCGTGCACAAAACAAACAACCTTAGCTCATCACGGGTGGTTGAAAACGACAGCAATTCTGGTGGTGATAATAAAAGTGTAATAAATTTCTGCAAGGTAGCACTTTACATTGGTACAAACCATCCTGTATCAAAAAGGCAGTGAGATTTCGAGAATCGGGAGTAACCGGTAGGTAGAAATTTGTAGCTACAACGGCTCACTTAGGAAATACTCTGACTCCGGACAGCTTGGGTATAAGTACGTCGACTGAGGGTCCTTCAGCCTTAACACCCTTTCGGTGCACAGCGGACCTTCTAGTTAGTAAGTTTGCGCCTTAACTACTGAGCTATCTCGAGCTCGGCTAAGGGTAGTGAAAAGTTAGCAACAATCAAAAGCTTGTTTAACATTCGCACGTCAGTACACATACGAACTGATCCATCGTTCTCTCAGAGTGCAAACAGTGGATGAACCCGTTCGCAGCAGGATCAAATCGTCGCGAAGAGCTTGTACCATGGCATCGGATAGGGTTGTTCATTTAGCCAACGGAAGTGGTCGTGGTTGAGACATGCTGAAAGGAACAAATTCTGATTCCAATTTTATACGCAGTATCTTGTCAATGTTGCTTTTGAAGAAATTGAAGTAACTAGCCCAAGAAATTCAATATCCATAGTGGATATAGTCATACGGTTTACAAAATAAGAAACTTTAAGTGAAACCACAGAATTCCACCCTAACAATGGTTTGCTGTTTGTACCACGGACGCAAAGTATCACAGTAGCCTTGTCACCATTGTTGAAGTACTGAATCCAAAATCTGTCAGACATGACGTAAACAGAAGCACCAAATATCACAATAACACTGGAATAGGTCGTCCAACGGAAAGGGGAGTTAGCGACTCACAAACCCAGTGGTTTTGAACACTTGATGATCAAAACAACTCAAGAAACCAGTAGCTCTCTTTGGAATCCTTGAACCAGCCCTAATTGTTTCCGGCACCTTGTTACTTTGCTGTTACTTTAACTGCTATTACTTTTACTTCCTCCTTGACGGTGACCGAGATTGTGGTGACGAGAAAGATCGTTCATTCAGACAGCAATTTCAACTTTAATTGACCACCGACAAAAAGGCATCATATTAACGAGGTGACCAGGCTTCAGTGCTGGAATAATTTCACAGGTTACTGGCTGGAACTTCGTTAAAAAAGGGTGCAATTACGCCAACAAGGTCGAAAGGGAGCAGTCAGACTAAAAGAGACGGGCCGCCATACCATAATTAATCGCAATAGGAGGCGGTTTGGGGGTAAGGTGGTACTGTCCCCTGTGATAGGACTGTGGAGCCGCAAGGTGTTTCCTCCAGGCGATCAGCATATCCATATTTATGGAAGCAGCGACGCTTTCATCCTCACTGAACTCGATTCCAATAAGTGGGCTGCTTGAGGAAAGCGAAGACAATTTTCATCGTATTCAACAATATTCCTCCCGCGCACAGTTAGATTGTAAGCAATAGTACCGCCGACTTGTTCCTGTTCAATCAGGCCGTCTACCGCCTACCATTAGTTACGCCGAATGGAATGCGTGCGAACTGGTACAGAGAGCCACACGCTTCAGAGGCTGTAAATTTCCTTTTCCAGGTATGAGTATCTGATGATAGACAATTTGTAAGCCAAACGTGTTTAAAATGGTATCGGGAAATTTTTTCGGATAAGCTCATCGATCCTCAGAAGAGGATAAGTATCCAGAGAAGTACAACGAATAATCGCCTGGCTATAGCCTATCAACATCCGATTTTACGTCGTTCACTAGTAGTTACCAATGTCTAAGCTCCCAATGGAGAATGCGCCGTTTCGACTTCACCACACAAAAGCTTTTCGAGCTCCGAACGTACTAATTTCTCGCTCATTGAAGGATGACGTCGGGATTTAGTGACCAAGAGTTTACAGTCGGAGGATAAGTATTCGAAAAGGGGGAGCTTCAATATGAGCGACTAAACAGCACATGCAGGAAATGGATTTCGACTGCCGCCGAATGGCATTTCGACCTTTGAATGACGCTTGAGGAACTCATGACCGAGTAATACATGAAGCCACAACCACAGAAGCACAGAAAGCCTGATTTTTGACGACACACTTGATTAAATATGATTGACACGTGACAATGCCCTAATGTACTGATTAGTAACACTGTGGATGCCATCCTGATTTTCTTCTGGGATAACACCGTTAGCCAGTGGTGCTTTTGAACGGTCACTGTAGATATATAGCTCTCCGAACTACCCATTTCTACGAGGAGTTGAAGGCAGACTCCGATGACGAACAGTATAATCACAGTGATGCGTGGCAGCAACAAACTCAGAAGTAAAGGAGAAAGCATAAGTTGACACCACCCATTAAGAAAGCCTTACAGAAAAACATACCGTTTGGAAATGACCTTTGTTTTCATATTCGCTCCACGCTGTCAGGAAAGGAGGACAGTTGGTCTGAACCGGTAAAAGTGACAGTAGCATTTGGTCATTTTCTGAGACCGGATGTAGCGAAGATGCGTGAATGAGCTGCTTGCTTTCGAGAGGACTTTCACCCCGTTTCGTCGCTTGTACGACCTGATGCCAAGCGCCAGTTGACCGCGAACAAATAGGCTGTAGTCGTAATTAATTACATACCTCGGTAGTTGTATCAGCTCTGACGGAAGTGTCTGATGAAGTTAGTGCACGAATCTCAAAGGCCAGAATCATGCTTGCTAATTTGCATCACTTGTGGCGTCAAAACACCATATCACTGGGTCGCAAGGGTCGCGTGCTCCAGGCTACAGTAAGGGCTGTGTTGTTGTATGGTTGTGAGACTGCCTCTGAGGAAATATGATGTGAGGCTTCTTCAGGTTTTGTACTACCGAGGCCTCCGAAGCGTTTCTAGTGTCAGATGCTGTCAAGCAACTCGTAACGAGCTAAGCAGAAAACGGGTGTTCGGTTATGCAGCAGGTACTTCAATCGCATAAAACATCAAGCACCATCAACTGCGGTGGCTTGGCTATGTGCTAAGCACGTCGAAACACCGTCTACCGAGACGAGTGTTGTTCTGTGCGCCTCCTTCAGAATGGTGGAAACCGCGAGTTGGAAAAAGATTGACTTGTCAGAAGGGTGTGAAAGAGAGTACCAAAAGTCTGGGTGTTGTTGGTGTTGTACACCTTCAGGATGGGGTCCCCATGACCGATCTTGCGCTTGGTTGGAGATATTGCAAGAAATGCTGGCTGATTGATGTCAGTGGTGTCCGTGTTGCCAGTTTGTTTCCATACTGTCTTACTGAGCGCTTGGATGTGTAGGAACATCAAAACGCTTGTGACAGGCCACCACCACATCCTCTCCCTCATCCACTCTTTTCTCCTCTTTTCATTCTAAGGCTTGAAATATAAATCGAGAAACTTTGTAGGTGTACGGCAATGAAATAGAATTCCAATGGAGAGGTCGTCGCTTTTTCGAACTTCAGAATTAGTGTTCTGGTTCTTTGTTGTCGCAGTAGGTGTTGAACATGCTGTTTGTGCGGACTTTGATAGGCTTCATCGTTCTGTTGCGCGAGATACTTGGGTGGTGTACGTGGGCAAGTTAGGAAAAGAGATAGTACTTGGCATTGGGGACCAAGCGGGCGATAGTACCTTCGGAACTATGTGGCTTGGATTTGCCGCTGGAAATGTTCTTTTGGTGTGCGCTTGAGTGGGCGATTCACCAGAGCCAAAGAGGGCGGAAACAGGGACTGAAGTTTGAGAACTGAATGGTAAGTTTGAAGCCACTGGGGTCAGTTGGCTTACTGTGGCTTTGGACAATGCGGGCTTCGACCTCAAACTTTCAGAATGATGGGGGTTGGGAAATAGAGAGAGAGGAAATATAGAGTCACCATGGTAAGTTGCCTTGAAGAGGTAGCGAACCTCGACAACACTTGTCTGCTGCTAAGGCGGTGACAAGCAGTGGGCGAGTAACGGTCGGGCGCTTCCCGAAAGAAAGGTTTCTTTAGTAAATTCCAGATGAGGGGGTACGTTAGTGTGGTAATCGGTTTCGGTCTGTTTGGCAACTTCCTCACTAAACTGCAGATATCGTACAATGAAGTTTTTGGCCCCAGTTCCAAAATCAGCAGAAATGGGCGCAGCCTTCCATATGAAATGGAATGACACCTGTCCAGCCTCTCGAATAATGAGGCTGGTAATGTTGAACAAACGTCTTCGAGCACAACTCGATGAATGAAGGCAGCAATACCGTCACCTAAGTCCAGAGGACCTGGAATGTTTCTTCGAAAAGTTTAGAAGACTGTACAGAGAAGGATTATTTATTGGATTATTTACAATTATCGGTCTGTGTCTGTGATAACGATGGTAGTGGTCCAAACTTGTGACCACATCACAAGTCTGTCGACCGTGCTATCTCGCCTGGAGAAAACACGTTTGAAGCTGAACCCAAAGATATTGTTTCACGAGAAACGAGGTTACCATCTTGGTCAAGTTATTACCAAACAAAGAGCTTCATGTGGTCCAACAATATTAGCTTCGTAAAACAGTGACCTTGTCTACCAAGCGTGAAGAGATTTCTTGGATTGGCGTTGTACTATCGCTCTGTTGTACAGCATCTCTCCCGAATAGCGCGTCCACTCACAGTACTCGACGAGATTCGCAATAAACTTCAGTGGACTCCCGACTGTGAACAGGTGCTTGATGTGTTGAAGTTACCTCTGAAAACACCATCGACAAGAGAACTACCCAGCACAAAGCCGAACGGTTGTTTATATTGGATGCCAATGAGACGGTGGGTGGTACTTTACTGTCACAGCTGAGTCAGGACGACTTGGAGCACGTGGTTGCTTGTAAAAAAATCGTTCAGCTGTAGCACGCTTCCGGTGCCTAGCTGCCATGCCACCCGAGGGAAGCGCGAGGGCTGAGAAACCGCCAGGTGGCCAAGCCTAGACAGGGGAAGTCGAGAGGCAGAGGTCGGGTTCGAACCACGGGCCTTCCGGTCAGTAAATTAGCGCTCTAAGCACTTGAGCCATCGCTTGTAGGAAACATTTGAATAGGAATAGGCGAAAATGCTGCATCAATATGAAGCAAATGTTAGCACTTGGTCACTTTGCCGCGCATTTTCGGCACCATTACTTGGGAAGGACGATTCTAGTGCGTACGGACCACGCTTCACCACAGTGGTCAAATGAACCTTAGGGACCCGGAAGGCCAGATCACGGGGTAGTAAAAGCAGTCACAAGAGTATGGCTTTGAATGTAAGCACGGACCGGGAATCAGGCATCGCAAGGTGGATCCACCGTCCCACCGGTCAGTGCGGGATCATGGAGTTTGTGGGGTATGGGTTTGCCTGAAGAGAACTGAACTCGTTGGTTTAAGCCAACAGATTTCCCTATGTGTGAACCGTTTTCCTCTGCTCACTGAGCTTTGCTTCCTGAAGTGCGAACCATGCTGCAATTCACTTTCCTGGCGCTCGTCTGGTAACAGCTCCTGTCAAGGCCTTACATCATCGTTCTGCTGCTGAACGGACCAGTTCGCACAAAAAATACACCCTGTGGAATATTTGCCGTAAGTTTCAGGGTCGTGTCAAGTGCTAAGTTACTTAAAGCGATGAGCCCGAAATCTACAGGAGACTCCTTGCAATATACATCACCGAATTTTTAAGGCAAAATATCTCGCTATTTTTCGTCATTCATAAAGCAAACATTAGGTCATTTGGATTACCCTACAGTACAACAGGATCCCCAACCGGCCCAATGGAGCCTGTGGAAATCACAACGGCCTCCGTGCACACAAAATTTCCAGAACTCATACAAGATAATTCAGAATTATGGCTTGTACAATGGAAGGCACAATTCGCCATTGCCAACACTCCCAGGGAAACACGGTGAACAACCTGTATCAAACGCCCAAAATCGGCTCAAAACGCATGTACAGCCCGTCCTACATAAAGTGTATGGGGGGAAAACATCCTGGAAGTTCAGACGCCTTCTGGATGCGGCATTGGCAACCGCATTCAGTGAATACTTGTTCATGATTGGTTGTTGGCCCACACATTGGGCCAATCAGGGCTCTCCTTGGTGCTGAACCGGCAAGTGGCCCTTCTTCAGGTCAACCGCTTGCGGGATATACTTCCTGACCATAACAGCACCTAACTGCGAGCGATAAAGCGGTTTTGGTGCGAAATTCCGCCTAAAAAAGGTTTCTTAGAAAGCTCCCAAACGACATTCTGCTTGATGATAGGACGCAGTCTCAAATGTTGCGTTACATAAGCCAGCAGGCTGGCGACAAGGCTACCTCATAATCCGTATGGCCGAACACTCCAAAGGACAGTTCAGCTGGCCTCCTGCAACACGGGCCATGGAGATAGCGCTTTCGGGCAAATGAAATGTAAATCGTGTCCCTAAAAAAGTAAGCGAAAATCGTGTGAATACTACCGCGGATCTATCGCGGCAGCCATGGAACCAAACGTGCTCTCCGGTCTTATCCTCCGAAGGTGGACTGATCAGAGGGAGAGACCGATCCGTGAAAACCTTGCTGGGTTCTATTCTGCGAGAGAATTCATTAATAACATTTTCGATGGCAACCAGGTTGAGATAAAGCGGACACTTTTTCCAGTGACCCACAGTGGTGGTCCTCCTTGATTTGAAAGCTGTCTTTGACACCTCGGACCATCAGGCACTATGGCAATATCTATGGTGAGAATGTGTCCCTGCCAAATATCGGTCCTCCTTCGGGGGCTGTCCGCCAGTTCCCGCAGACGCGTGAAGGTCTACGGGGGTCTCTTACCTGAGGTCACCACATTAAGTGACACCAGGCAAGGATTTCCCATTCACCATAGTCATGAAGTTTCACCCACATAGTGATGTGCGTAGATCGATACGCTCGTTGGTCAGAATCAGCCCCCATTTATGACATTTCCAACGGGGCCATCATGCAAGCTTCTGAAGAGCATTTTGGTCGCGCGTTTTGGTCGTCTGTCTACCCGTTCGAATCAGCTCCATTCAGCGAACCGGCAATTTTGGGTTGCGGCGTTGAGCTAATAGGTTGATTAAGTGTTTCCACCGGTAACTGAAAGCTAGGTGGAAGCATTGCCTGTTGTACTTCTGTACATACGCAACAGTGAAATCTGTTATGAAGTGTACGCAAGGATCACTTGTATGCATAAATCATTTACAGCGCCAGTTTTGCAGGCAGTCTTTCCCAATAGCGCTCCACTGAGAACGTCTGAAGACGCCACCATTGCTGCCAGGCCATCTCTATTCTTAGCGCCCATACGGCTTCAATCCACCACGTTCTGCGTTGCACGATCTGGCATCCTCAAGTCTCGCAGTCCTATGGTGCGATGAATTTCGAAGCCCGCATCAAGCACCCTATACCGGTCCCCATTAAGTGTTGCTATATTCTCCAAAAATGTCCGTAGATCACTTTGACGGTTGATCTGAAAATGTCAGTATTGGCTGGAAAGCCCGGTATTGCTCAGTGGTTAAGGCGCTAACCTATTGACCAGGAGGTCCGTGGTTTGATCCAACACCAGCGTCTCGACTGATCCCGTTTTGGCTTGGGCAACCTGGCAGAAACTCGAGTGTAACTGACATTCGTATATCTGACGTGGCTCTGGGGCTACGCGCTACACTCACACTTACGTCAGTCTATCCAGATGTTTCCCGACGAGGCCGCTGGTTCATATAGGGTTCTTCTCTGCGGCAGCCATCCGCCTCGGAAAAGGAATCCCAGATACCCGCACCTCCTTAACCTATTTTACTTTATCGAGCCTGGCCAACTCCACAATTCCATTTCACAGGCAGCGTCTCATGCGCCAGCGATATACACCTAGATATATTTAAAAAGAAACAGCTTTACTTTACTGCTGTGCCTCCATATCATTTTGCTGCACAACAAGGCATAGACCCTCGAATCTGAAATCAGAACGCCCTAGAACTTCTGAGAACCACCAAGATCACTAATATGGGTTTTGAAATTGACGTGTAACCGGGTCACAAAGCTAGCTACCGACCGAATGCATAAACAGTCGATCACCGACTAGCTAAGCACCGTGGTTAGTGGGCGCAAGACTGCGGAATCACTGGCATTCGTAAAATCGCCCTATACTCACACTGAAAACCTCGTCAACCACAGATGCACCAGAGGTGGGATGGCGTATGCGCCGGTTCAGTTCATCTCTATAGTTTCATCTTCTATGTTATTCACGTCGTTACATCTGCATATTCGTTCTTATTAGGCGGATTCACTAGATACGTACGTAGACAGGAAGTCGTACAGGTCGATATTTTACCCGCCCAGATTCTTGGAGATTATATGGAACGAAACGGATGAACCTCACCACCAAACTGACTTAGTCTGAGGATAAGGGTAATGTGGGTAGGAGCAGGGTATGGGTCTCACTGCAACCCAGATAGCCGCGAGTGCATATTCGTCCCTAGTGGTGAGGAAAAACGTAGAACCAGAACGCCTATACCTTGCGGGGTTTTTAGAAGTTGGGCAAGTCTCTTCCTGCCTCCACAATGTCTGATAACGCGGCCTGGTTCCTACGTGCTCCGGAGCTTAGGATTGAGACCAGAGCAAATAGAGATCAGAGGACCGAATACTAGCACGAACGGCGAGTTGTGCGTGATCGACAACAGCGCATCCAAACGAAACGCGATAAAACGGTGTAAAAAAGACGTACACGGAGCGAATACACTATGACAACCTTAGACGGTATACAGCTCCGTGCTGATTCCAAGGCTGCGTGGAATGGGGCCTGTTACTGGTTGATAATACGGACTGTGGTGACTAACACGGTATGTTCTACAAGGTTATTTCATGAATGCGCGGACCCCGAAGAGAAGTAGTTCCGCTTAGAGCTTGCCGAAAACGCAAGCGAGGAACTCTCAAAAACGGCTATGCAGGTAAGTTTTATGATGACCGGCGAGAGGTCTCAGGGGAGTCTTTGTTTGGAAAAGTCCGTAGGAATATAAAAGACATCCATGAGGACGCGGGGTTTGAGCAAGGCAGATTCAGACGAGGTAGCCCCTGGAAATACGGGAAGCTACGAGGGGATGAAACTCTTTTAGTCCCTCGCACTGAACATTTTCGGATAAATTTTCATCGCACCTAAGCCGGCGGAGGTGGAAAGTTTAACAACGCCCGGTGAAGAGGTAGAAACACAATAGATGGGTGGTGCCTAAATTGCGTCGCTCAATAGACGGCACCCGTCCATCCACCCCGACGATTTTTTGTTGATATGGAGACACATCACGTAGGGGAGCGGCTTTGGGCTGTCTAGACACCGGGATACTGTTTTGGAGTACGAATATGGTAATTTCCGGGTGACCTAAGTTAAGCAATGCAGCGTTCGGTTGTTATGGGGCGATACATGTGGACAATTTCGCCATGAGTTAATCAATACGATTACCCTGGGACTACTGGAAGCTGCTGTCAACCATCGTCCCTTAATGAACTATCCATAATTTTATACCTCAAGCTGGCCAGCACAAGCGATGGCGCAAGTAAATCCTCCCGTGAGGCCAAAGCGGAGGGTTTTGGCAATTATGGATATAAACGGAGCTGTCTATATCCGGCGTAATGCAGGTTTTTGGAATGGGGAAGTGAATATCACAGATATCCATGTCCGGTCCTTATGTTGTGGAAGCCGGAGAAATTACCATACACGGAATGAAAGTTGTGTGCTGTAACCGGTTTGGAGTCAGTTTGATAAAGTCGGCCTGGAAGGTTGGCTATAAGCAGCCGAGAGATCAATCCGGCAAATGAGGGAAGCGGTGCTTTAGTGTCAAGTTCCCGCTCCTCATGAAATTCCTGGGGCAGCGCCCGGCTTAAGATGGCAGTAATAAGAGAGACTGATTAATTATTTGGGTCACCAGGTGCCCAAGAAGAAACGTGTTTCTTGCCAACTCCACGGTGTATGCTCTCTCTGAAACTGCAGTTTTATCATATGCCCAAAAAGTTTGCAGCCTGAGAGGTTGCTTGGGATGAATGAAGGCGTTGCATGTTCCTTATTGGAAAACGCAGTGGGCCAGCGTTGCGATACTACCATTCAAATCGGTAGTCAATATTCTTTCCGTCACGCCTGTTCTAGAATAGGTGAGGAGGTGGTTTGAATGGACGAGAGAGTGTACGCTTACCCGTTAAAAGGTCTTATTTTTGGTGATACGTTGAAATATTGGTAGCTCAGGTGAGATTAATGGTTGTTGATCAGGCGGCTGTTGAGCTGTTCACCGAGCTTGGCAATTGGCTTGCAAACGTTTCGTCACCATACGAGGAGACATCATTAGTGCGCAGTTGGGTGGGTACTTCTTCCTTGTCTGCGTGCGTTTATGTAGCATTTGAAAACCATATGTTATCTTCTAACGTGATTGGCTACTTGGGGGTAACGATTTTTGTGAATCTATTGGTCCGTTTGTAATCTTTGTTGCGTTGTGGTCTGCGCACCTTTGTGTTCATTGGTTGTCCAACGCCTTCTATTTTCAGTAGTTTGTTCTCTGGCCTTGATTGGCATTGCGTTGTAGTGTGACCTTCTCGAGCTTCATTGGTTGGTTGCACCACCCCATTTTCTCCAGTTTTTGCATTGCGATTTCTGCAGTAAATCTCATTGGTGTCCCTCGCAATTGTTCATGATATACATCGTCGAACTCGAACTGTGTGATCAAGCATAAGTCGAGTAATGTGCACAGGTCCCCTTTCTCCAGTGATCCGGTTAGCATGCCGCCGCTGTCCAATAATTCGGCCAAGGTCGTCTTGGCAGAATTAAGGTCCGCAGACGTGAATAATGAGCTCACATCAACTGAGACCATTATTTCGTCCTGATCGACGTTTACGTTTTTCAGTTTCCCCAAAATGGTCCCGCATTGCTGACTGAGTGTTGAGACCCACCGATGAAATTTTTCAACACCGAAAGATTGTGTTTTCGAGGTTGTGACTTTGGGCTTTATACGCTATTTTCCTTCGTTCGGGTGGGTGACACTTCAAGCTCAGCAGATAACTTGGATTAGGAGACAGCGATAAACAAAATATAACACGTCAACCTACCGGGAAAGATAACTTGCTTTAGAAAGGGTTATGTTGTAAATATTTTAGTGGCCAGGTAATTGCGTGAATTTCATTACCCATGCCGCCTCAGGCGTGACAAAGTGTGCTTAGTATAATGACCACTCTTTATGTCGCCGTCTCTATTCCACGGAATTCCCAGTACCCACAAACCCACCAGTTGTGCTCTTATTCTGACTGTAAATTTATGATCATGCCTGAAGGTATACCACCCACTAGTTGGGAATAAACATTATTAGTATTATTAATTTGGTTGCAGCACAACCTTCAAAAGGCCTGCTGTTGTACATTAATTTCTGTCTGCCTGTTCATTTGCCAGAAAGATGGATAGCAAAGCACGGGTCCCTGTGCCTGAAGAAACTTTATCCAGAATAATCACAGTGGAAACGTTTGAAAAGGTCTGCACATTCATACGAAGATGCGTGGAAGCATACGCCTCGGGATGGTATCGTAAGTCCTTAGACGTCAGTAAACTGGAGTAGGTCGGAAAATTGGCCATAAAGTGCAAATAAACCCAGTCCGTTGGTCACAGCTGCTTTAGTATACTGCGTGATGTCACCCTGGAAGCAGTAAGTGACAGTTACCGGAAACAGCGTTACCGGCAGATGACTCGAGTTACATGCGTTCCGAAGTCAGTACCAAGAAGCTGTCGCATGGATTGGTGTCACAGACGCATATCTAGAGATACCAAGTCCAAGGACAGCCATTGAATCCCACAACGAACCAAGCAAGAACCTCGAGCGGTTAGCTAAAATTGCCCTTAGATACCCATGTAAGGTAAACAGATTATGTCATTAGTGCCGCTTTTAGTCAAGGGGATTTATCGCATTTCCCCACTTTTCATAGATGGGTCGCTCAAATGGGACTTACTAGAAACGGTTAGTAGCGTGCTTCCTTTCACATTCCACGACGCCTCTGAGACGCCGGGATAACGCAGTCCGCTGCGACCTGGTGGAACATGCATTATTATCGTTATTATGTCTTCAGCTCTCCCACGATTCTAATAGTAGCACGTGATCACATGCGCAAAGTTGGGCCAGCAAGGAAGTCATAGCATTTGCCATGATGAAACCAAACCGTCGAGTACTTACTCAACAGATCGACACTTCCGGTGATGTTTATACACTCGTTAGCAGTAAGCATGCTTAGGAATGCCTAGGCTGAAAGCTGCCAGATTTTAGACCATATGCTTCTGTATTTGAGCAAGGTGTCTCACGTGCACATAACCTCCATAAGTGGCAGTCAATGGTGCAGAAAAATGATCATCATATGGTGGTGAACAAGATGGTAAGAGGTGGATGAATGATGGCCTTCGCGTCTTCCCAGACTAAGCTGCATTGGGCAGCCATTTCTTACCTTATTTTTTGTCATTGGGAAACGCGCCCATTTTGTTGGTTCCACCTGCTTCCGCACCCCCCGCCTGGCTTTTTTGACGCCTGCCTCATATGCGATGGAGCACCTAACAGCGCAACCAAAGGCTTCCACGTTTTTGCCTAACCCGTGTGCGCGTACCACGCATCTATTCGTTGTGTAATCATTTGACTTATTCCTGAGGTTCGCGAATGATGAAAGCCATGAAGCGACTTTTCTTGACAAGTCTTTTCTTAAGTTGGTCTTACAACCTTCCGAACCATGCTCGTAGGCACGCCATTTTAAAAATTAATATGAACAAATAAATGTGACTTCTTATGTTTTTGAGCGTATATTCGGGGTAATGCTCTATTTGATTGTCATTTTCTCCTCCACACACTGTGGTTTTAGAGGGCATCGGGTTTGCCGAATGAGGATAGGCTGGAATAGGGGTAAGACACAATACAGCGTTGGATGTCTGGAAGTCAGAGGTATTCGACGTTCGTGAGGGTGTGGTGACGGCACATGCATGTTCTGAAATGCGCAGATATGGAAATTGATATTACTGGAACCACAAGACGCACGGAGCACACATCTGTACACATTGGGTGACGCAGGGGAGATGACCGAATCGAAGCAACAACGTGCGCATATTGAAACAGAAACTCCGGGCCCAAGTGAAGTACAGGCATAACAACAGCCCAAGGTCACATAAAGGGGATTACAATCGTGCTACTCCTTGTCTGGGGCTCGTCGTGGCTCTTCAGGGATACCTGTAATAGGGAGAGAGAGTTATGCACACATTAGGTCACATGATACACATGTGTAAGCAGATACAGCCAGGTTTCAGTTGCGTTACAACAGCATGCTTCAAAAATGTTGGGGCGAGATGCAGTCGCATAGAGACTGTGGCAATTTTATTGGAACCATGGCCTACACGCAAAGCTGTGCCCGCTATCCGAGATCAGACTTCCACAGCCTTGTCTGTCCATAGGTTTGGGGGTGGGAAGTGAATGGGGCATTTAACAGTGGATGCTGCATGAGACCCAAGAGTCAAGGTCCCGGGCGGGAGTGGCCAATATATGCTACCACAAGAAGAATTTCGAGCCCCTATGGCAATGGAACGAAGCGGAAACTTAAGGAGCGAGCCAGCCTGGATCTCCACTCATGCTGTGCCATTTCTTCATGTTACACTCTAGGGTGTAATTGGGGTTCTTTTGTATGTCAGTAAAAAGAGGATCGAGCATCTCCTCCCGGAAACGGCACACTTAAATCAATGGCCGCTTGATCAGTTTACGTGAACACGGACTTTCAACATCTCCCCAGATTATTCCAATGATCGAAGTTGTTACTCTACTGCATGGCCCTTTAGTCAATCTTTCTTCGCCTGGAACGTTCTGTCAGGCTTGATCCGGTTACATTAGGCGCACTGTAAGCCAAGCAACTTTGTCAAATATGGGTTCAAATTAATGTGCCGTTAATGCCTCGTCATATTCAAGCTTTTCTCAGTTACCCTGATGGAACCGCTTTTTTCAATTAACACGTGTAAGGACCACGTTAAGCATGTCCATAGTGGTGCTACACATGCTGGCTTTACAGGCACCCATCGAACACAGCATGTCTGCTCGAACACGCATATATGGGTACTCCCCCACTCGCGCCCTGGAAAGTAGTGCTTGGGATGCCAAGTTGGACACTCCTCCCCTCCAGAAGGAAGGTACTTGTACATGCAATGGTAAGACAATGGCGCACTGGAGCCTTGTTAGCTCACTCGCAACTTAATCCAGCGCGATGGTGAGCCGTCCACCACGGACAAAGGCCAAGCTTGTGTTCGCTGCCATGGGCACATCATAGTCGGTTGTGGAAGTTGCGGGATTCGCAGCATTCTTCACAGTTTGTTGATCATCTAGAGACCTGATAATAGCCCTCTAGATACCCTCTCCCTAAGGGCACCCAGCGTTCCCTAATGTACCCACAGTTTTTCCCAGCTTCCTCTTTCAGAGTCTACTGGGTTAAGATTGGTGGTGACATACGCACAGTGTACTACTGGCACGTGGGGGCACTTAGGGTTATCGCCAATTATTGCAAGAGACCATGCCTTGCTTATGCACCCCATGCAGGGTCTTTCACTGCATGCGTTGCCCCATCCGAAAACGTTAAAAATTCAAATTGCATGAGAGTGTGGCGACCTACAGAGATGAATAAAAATATACCAATACCAAATTTATTTCCCTAGAAAATGCACTAACTGCAAGGCCTGCTCCAGGTCTACAATCCAGCACGCCACTCATCCTTCAGATGCCTGTTGTTAACTTGTTGCTTGAACAGATAGAGTCCTCTTACATTTTGCCCAAATTCATTGGCACAGTTTGCGCGTCCTTTTCCTTCCCTTTATTCGTCTCTATTAACCCTCACGAGACGACCCACGTAAACTAAAGGTGATCTCATTCACCACCAGTGGACAATAAATCTTCGACAGCGCCAGTGACCGACTATTCATCGGGTATTCTCAGCCTCCCGTTTTTATGGGGGATGCACTGGTTCGCGCCGTTACATCCATTCCCTTTGGATCTTTTATGGACGAGCGTGCAGCGCTTCTAACCAAACGAATGCGCACTTGTCGCCAGCAAGCAAGTAGCTCTATTTTTGGATCGCTACACAGAAAATTTATCGGTAACAATGATAGACACCATTTAACGAATTTCCACACCATTAACTTTTGGTTAGGAGCGATCATGGGATGTAGCGAAGCTCTTGGCTACTCCCAACACCGACCCTTGATTAAATGTTTGGTCGATCTCTATGGAACGTTCTAATTTATTGCTGGGTGGTGTTTTCAACCACCTATCTTGGGGTCGTTTTTTCTGTGGGGGTCGACGGGAATACCAACCATATATGTTGACACAATCAACCAGGGAATAAATTGGGGGAATCTATTTTGCCGGCTATCCGAGGGGTGCCTTCTGAAATTTTATCCTTATCATGGCGCTGTACGCGTTCCCCTGTGGGCACGCACAAGTATACAGAAAGCTGCTTCCTGAGTTTACAACGACCAAAGATGTGAGACCAGTCTATCCTCCCTTGCCTTTTATCTTCAAAGTTATTAATGGTGTGTTACCCGAAACTACTCTACCGTCGTTGTCACATCGGGTATAGAAATGGTCCCGTGGCTTTTGCTTACAGACATCGACTATGCCAACCATATTGTTAACCTTGGTTCAAATTCAAGCCACAGCTTTGTGGTGTTGTCATGCTGAGTTTATGGCCACTCCTGTATCAGTCCGTAGCTTCTTGTTCCGCCCACCATGTTATATCAAAGGACGCGACAGCTTTAAGCAATTTTTTATGGAGAAAAAGGAAAGTCATCACAACTAGATTTATAGGTTTATCACAGATGGTCCCCCAAAGTCACGCTAGTCTATTCGTGAGTGGGCAAAATGCCTCGAAATGTCTCTAGTGGTCAGACGCGTAAGGGAGAGCAGGCTGATCATCTGGGGGTCGTTCTCCAGAAAAATCACGCCAGTGAAGCAGACAAAGTCGTTCCTTGGTAGTGTCATCACGAAGCCCGACCACGAATTGCTTCGCGCAGATTGGCTACATCAGAAGGGAAGCGACCGATCACCTGGGCTTCTGGTCACCCTTTCCCCTCATCTGCCGTACAGAAAATCTTGGAGCGGACTACCAGCATTCAAAAGACCTACCCCACCGTTAGGCGTATATCAGAGGATCGCCCTATGGAGGCGCAAAAGCTGGGCCGCAGCAGTTCCAAGGGAGAGGTGCGATAAAGGTTTCCGCTTGGCGCCAGTTCAGCTGACCCCAAACTTATGGCGAAACCGATTGTAGTAATAGCCCCTTGTGCTCCGGAAAGCACGCCGACACAACCGGCCGCGACTCCGGATTGCAGCTTCTACTCAACCCCTGCAGACCCCTTGAATATCCAAGGCAGCGATGCCCTGGAGGAGGCAAGCCTCACGAGGACGCAGTGCCCAAAGTACGTTACGCCGTCAGCGCTTATGTTCGTACCGGACAATAAAGGATCAGCAGTGATCCCCACACCCAAACCACAACTTCTGAGCTGGACTGGGTTAGACGTGCGGAGACAAGGGGCGAAGCCTACCGACAGATCAACCACATGCGTTGACCTCGACATCAGGGAATGCTGCAAAAACCCTAGAAACACTGAGAAGGTGA
>SJOL01007428.1:0-12479 GCA_004794785.1 Opisthorchis felineus | reverse complement strand
GAGAACGGTCTTGGATCAGTCGAGCTGACACGTTTTGGTGTGCGGTTATCAGAAGGAGGAGTAGTCATCATCTGAATTCCGCTTAACCTCACCCACCTTCCCTCCCCTCAACTAAATTGTCGCAACACTCACAAGCCCACAAAGACCAACGAAACCTACCAGTGGCACCCGCGGTGAACCATCAATTGAAGCACCCTGAAGTAGAAGATTAAGGAACCAAACCCAACCTATCAATGCCAGATTTTGGCAACCACACTAACTGACAAGAGCCGTTAATTGACACTCAACACTGATCAAGTGCGCTAATATGAAGACGTCTTAGTGATTGGTTCTCTGTCCGCCTTAAAACCTGGCCAACTTGGTGACCTGCTCACTTGGCCTGATGAAGCTTTTGTGTCAAAAGCGAAACGTTGCCCAATTAAAAACCTACCGATTGTTTACCAAACTCTTCTGAAACGATGATTTCTCAATCGATTCCAAACTTTTTTCAGTTGACTGAGATAAACTCCTTTGCTTCTGAACAACAGACCCATTGGAGCTTGCAAACCGGGTTGTGTTGGCTAGCAGAGTTTTGGCCATAAATGGTATATTCATCCCATTCGCAAGTTGGCGAGGATACAGGCTGCCCAATATTAGTCTCCTATGAAGGGATTTACGTTCCTTTTATGTAATATGTATGTTTGCAGTTTTTTTTTGTGGAGCGAACACGATCGATATTGACCTATTTCGTCCATCCTGAGCGGCCATCAGGAGAGTTTGGTAACTGCTCCCCATGTCTAGCTTAAACGAAATTACCGGAAAAACACAAGGGCGAACAGTTGAGTCAGCTACGTTGATTTTATTGTCATAATTGAGAAGGTACTTGTTGAAGGTTTTCCATTTTCGACAGCATTTTGACTACCGGGTGAGGTGAGAAGCGGCACAGCGTCTTGTGGACCCGATGGCAGCCAACGAAGTTTTCCTAAGACCACAAATACTTAGAATGTGAATGTGTTGATTTCTGGAGAAATCACGCAGGCGTTTTCTTAAAGGCTAGTTTGTGTTTGCGTTATGTTCACCGACAAGTCTGTCATATTACTGTATTCTTTTTGATACAATGGGTATTGGTCGTGATCTTTTAAGAACTTCTTAAGCTTTTCAGCGCAAGATGTGTAGAAATTAGCTACTCACGCGCGCTCTGCATTCCAGTACATCTTCTCTTTCTATCCTCACATGCAGGAACACAAACTGGCTGTCGCTATGGCAGAAATGAACGGAGGCAAACGCGTTTGTTAAATTTATTTATTTACTTATTTCTCTGCAGATGTTTTTTTATAGTTTTCAACATGGTAACCAATGTATATCACATTCTCCATGTACTTTCTGCTGTGTTCCGCTTTACACTCTCTTTGGGTCGTGGGATGCGTTCCAAAACATGACCCTACAGGCACATCGGAAAGAATCACGCTGAACGTATGTAAAAATGATGGGTCCATAAAATCATGAAAAAACCTCACCCATCCATCATCATCATTGACAGCAACAATAGAGGAGAATACCGATGCTTCGCTGTCGTACTTCCGAGTATGCATAATGTGCGCGGTTCTGTGCATTTTTCCATCCTTGCCTGTTTATGGTGCGTAGGATGATGCGGTGATGCAGTGTAAGCTGTCATCGTTCATGATGTAGAGGATAGCATAGGTTTAGCGTAGAAGTAATTATCAAAATGTTGCTAATGGGAGTTTTATACCCTCTGGTTCGGTCCCTATCCGACGTTCACAATTGAGTGACCGTAAGACCATTAACAAAGATGCTTAGAGTCGTAGTTCAATGGGCAACATAGTCTTTTCCACCGTGGAATAAAATCCAACTATAGATCCTCAAGTGTATGGAACAACTGGGCACTTCAGTTAATTCAAGATGAAATTTTCATTGCTTTCTGACGTCTCAGTGTACTCAATTTCGAATCCGTTTATATCGATTCACCGGCTTTCAATAGATCGAACCTCCCCTAACCAAAGATGTGTCTTTCCCATTACAAGAAATTCAGATAAGTCGATAGTATCCACCTTTCTACTCCAGACGTCTTGATTATTTTTTATTCAATTCAGAATGAAAATCAAATAAATGAGTGTTCGCTCGAAACGAATTAATCAAACAGACAGTTTAGCGAGGTTGGGGTCAGAAAAGCGTCGATGTGCCTGGCTTCTTCATGCTATAAGGAAGTAGCCGCGTTTGCCTGATTCGCGCATTCGAGATCCGTGACAAGTCGTGCACATGGCGATTGGTTCCTTGATTCGCTGGCGTATCGTGTCATCTGGAGTAGTGTGCTTAAATCCAGGCCACGGCCTCCAGCTGCCATACGCATCACGCAAATTCACCAACCGCAGACTAAGCACTACTCATTGTCAAATCAACCATGGATGCACTCATATGCCTAATGGACGAATTTGATAGGTTATTTCGAGACGGATAATGCGTCACGTAATAAGATGTGACAAGCACCAATCCACTCACTACATAACATGCAATAACTCCCAGGGAGCCAACAGCTTGGGTGAACCTAAAAACAGCTGAAGAAACTGCCTGGGACGCAACAAGAAGTGTCTGGTAAGGTGCGCTTACATCCATGCAGGGTGAAGGTTCATCATATTCCATCGCAAACTGTCTCAAAATGACCCCTGAGCAGCAAAGCGGAAACTTGCTATTGCCGTGTTATATGTGCTTATACACAAACCTGTGGAACCGATTCAATTATGCAGTCACACTAAGGTTATTTTGCTCTTGGTTTAACGATTCAATCAATATTGCACTTGTTCAGCTTGGCAAGTAAAAGAGACGGAAATCATTCATCTTCCAGTGTGGAATTTGGCTGAATGGGTTGACTGTGACTTTCTTCCTGCACTTGGAGATTGAAGAGTAACTCCATTGCGTGGTTGCTGTAACGTGTACAGTCGGGGGTGCGTTTGGCCGCCAGGACAAACGGGATGAGTTTGGTTTTCATCCCAGTTTGGGAAGTGAATTCCTTACTAGTAGCATGCATTGCGTGCGTTAAGAGTGCATGCTGTTCGACTGGATTTACAAACTGAGTTTGACGTACCTGTCTTATTCGGGCGGAAGTGTACTTTTCACCCGGCGTATATAGCGTGTTGGTTCAGCCGAACGGCAGTTTTCTCACAAAACACCACTTGGTTAGTAATGTGGGCGTGATACTTTGCTATAATTAGTTGAAAGCACAATCCTTGCCTAAATCCTGTGACGAACTCGTCCGTCATTTAGTTTCATTGACGTTGCTCACAGCTTAGTCGGTATATTTGGGACAGTTGGTCAAGTTAGGCAACCTTCATTTCGAATGCCACTTAGCGGTGAGTGTGTACCGTGTTGTGCGCACAGGATTTATTAACTGACTGGTTTCCGTCCGAACGACGTATGAACTGAGCTAGTCACCAGCCCTCAAAAGACTGGTGAACCCGGCTCAGAAATGTCACCTTGTGAGCTAGATTTCCTTCCAAGTAAAGATTTCAGTTCACCAGCCGTAAAACGTGTCCATGGGTACATTGGTTTCAGGTGCTACAGTTTCGATCACCGGAAAGTGAAAGAGTATGGGACATACAGCCAAGCATTGGAGGCGATGGCATGTTCAGTTATGCCCCGAGTAGTTTCTTGAATCAATGCTGTCCTCCTATCGGGACAACTGGAAAGTATCCTGCATGCACAAACACGACTTGTAGTGGCCCACGTCTCATTCTCCGTTTCACTTGTCCGGGATGCAGACTCTGGACACAGTTAAGCTTGATCTATGCTGACTTTCGGACGGTAGAACCCTAGCGTATGTCACCCTCAGCTCGGCGTCGGACGTAGCCAGTGTCAACCTGCGTCTGGAGGTCAGGGGAGAATGGCATTTCGATAAACATGTGTTGGCAACACAGTTGCTCCATGCGTCTTGAGACTTTGCGCCAGGAGATCCAGCGGTGCACTCAAACTCCAAACCTACATTCGAAATACAAACTTACTCCTTACCCGTACTTACGCCAGCCTGTGAGGACTGATTTCACAATGACAATAGAGCATGTCCTCTGTGGCTCAGTGTGCGCAACAGACTATTCCAGTTAAGCGCCAATTTTAGACAGCTTGCTGTCAACTCCCAATATGCCATGGGCACAGGTGACCGGGTTGCACACAGCATTGAGTGGTGAGGAGGCACACAGGACTATAGCTATTATTGGAGCACAACTGGACTTCCTTTAAGCCTTAATTTGCGGGAGAACACTTCCCACTCTTATGGATGTCCGAAAACAAAACACCCCCCAACTACGACAAACTTTTAGAGAACTAAACAAAGAACTCTTGAAATCAATTCACCCGAGGCCAATGGAGCAATAGTGGATACTACGGAGAACAAACAGCCATGAACATTCTTTTGAGACAATAAACGCCACTAAAAGATAACTGATGAAAATGACGCTGTGATCTTATTCCTGGTTGGTCAAATTTATGTGGCTTCTCACACAGCACTGAAAAATTTGCCAATACACCCGCCCAAGGAGGATTTCAAACACCAAAAGAAACCTCACCGAACGTTAGTGCACACTGAAAGAATAGTAGCAGGAGGAAAGCGAAGAAACTCAGTTGTTTGCAGGTTTCCACCTTCACGGGAGTTTTGAGCACTGAAGTACTTATGTGAACCCAATGCCCCAGAGCTACGTCAGTACATCCACATAAGTCAAAGCTTACCAAAACTTGTGTCGAAGATCTAGTTCACCCCATCGCTCAACTGCCCGTCAAACGTCGGTCTGGATCAAATGCCGCAACACACAAAGAACCATTTAGGTGATCCGTCCACGTTGAAAGTATTACAAATAGCAGTATATTTTCATGAAGGAGGCTACTCAAGGATGTTGGTAACTGTTCGACAGCCCACGACCGGTATCTCGGGGGTTCATCAGGTGGGGGCAGCATTTTCGCAGAGCAAGGTGAGGCTCCCGGAGGGGACAGACTGCCCGCTCAACAGCTAAAAATTGGTGAACAAGGACTGCAATATAAAGTCCTCCAATTAATGCAATCGACATAGGAAGCCAAAGATGTCCCATAGGACTAGAAAGGTGCCACAACTGGCTCCATATCAAAGGAATTTTGAAGTGTCAGGAAGCATGACTACCGGTTAAAGGACCTAGCATATAGTACTGTCAAGATCCTGGCCCGTGTCGTACTGCATCTTTTGAATGCGTACATTTTGCTCGCAATCGTTTCGGAGAAATGTTTGTGGTTATGGAGCGGATAGTGAGACGAATACTAGCGAAACAAACCGACAACCGTTAGTTTCACTTTACTGGCACATTCTGACGTGCCTGTCCAGCGCCGAACAATGTTAGCGTCAGGCTGCAGCTGAAATGTATGCTTTCTGTCGACCTGCTACTAAGAGCATCAAAATCCACAGAACTTCGAAGTGAATGGCTGTGCGATGGTGTGTTCCTCATGTTTCTGGTATCCAGGCAATGATGTACGACCGACCAAACGATTGACACCGGAAGTCGATGTGCGAAGAACTCGCCATGTGGAAGTCGGCACAAAATTTGCCGTATATAGTGCCATCATATTACTCATTTGTGTATTGCAGCGGTGTCACTCCCGAGTTGGAACAATTCAGCAATGTCAGCAGAAAATTATGTGCATTCATTGGTCAGGCCGGGTCATCAATACTCAAGTTCTTCAGAAGATAATACTTACGGAATTGCAAGCACCTTGGTCCCTAACTGATAGCGCTGAATAAACCATGTGAGACGCATTGCGTCGGTTCGTATTCCCAAGCACCTCCAACAGGAACAGTTAAGGAATGATCTACGAGGTCAAAGAACCACGGTAGGGAGACAGGCATCAGATGAGGTTAAAAAATATTGATTTAGATTTTAGATCACAAGGCATATGGACCTGGACAGAGGCGCCTGGTGAAAGACCGTCCATGCATGCTTGGTGCATTTATCCCGATAACTGAACGCGAACGAACCAGTCACAAGCGTTCCGTAAGAAACGTATCAACAACAATTTGCTCGTGTAGCTGCTCAGCATGGCGGCGATTTCACTCTCTCGGGATTCTATCGGAATCAGAGGTTTGCTTATCTTATTCTGCCCTGTGCGAACAGCTGTTGATCGGCAAATCCGTTTCGGATGTCAGCCAGTCATCCGTGCTTCGCTGTGGGGTATGTGAAACTTAATTTAAAGGCTGAAGTAAGACATACGTTTTGAAGTTAAGCGCTTGTCTTCAACTTAAGACTCAAGTGAATCTTCTCCAAATGAATGTGTTGTACAAAGGTCACCTGGTTTCTCATGTGGAACGATATTCAAACTAGCGAAATACTCCGGCGGCACGCTATCGTTCTGAACTTTTTTTGCGCTCAGTTTCAGAGCTAACATCAACCTGATCTCGTATCTGGACGTATTTGGCAATAAACACTCGTCCATCCAACTTAATGTCGAAAGCCGTGAAGAGATTGAACGAAGTTCGAAGACCAGGCCTGGCTGACGAGCCGTACTCCCAAACGGGATGCGTGTATTCATCAGTCTTATTAGTACTGTTATATCAACGAAAATATACATCGTATTTTAATTTTGAGACCGAGAACATCACCCTGCTGCAGAACACTGTTTTGGTTAGTAGTATTGTGGAAATCTTCACAGCGATCCATAATATTGATCCCTCCTCTTTCTACCTCCGAATTTTTTTGCGACCCGAACTGCGGCATACGCTGCAGAGTGTACTGCACTGAGCTGTACTTTTGTCTGCACTTCACCTCTGACGAAACCGGATTTCATTATGAACAGTTCCGTCATTCAGCTGGGGCTAAAACAAGCTAAGTGAACAGGTCGTCCACTCTCTACTGAAGTCATAGGGACAAAAAGGCTTCTTTGATGTCTGTGTTCATCCGAATAATACAGAATTCATCGCGCACCCTAGCTGATCATAGGGAGCTTCATTCCATCAATGGTTCTTCCACTCTCAGATTCAGCCGGCGAAAAAAGTAGCTTGGCGTCCCCACGCAAGATGAGAAAAAGTGGGTCGGCTGACTAGAACCACAGGAATTATCCATACATAGTAAATCCAATTGGATAGTTCCACTGCGTTATTTCTTAGGCTCAACGATTGCACTCTGCCTTACCGTTATTAGGTTACGCATTCGCCAGTTTCGCTACAGACAAAATCCTGGTCGCGTGGAAATCGCAGTTGTTGGCTGTTTATCGACCATCGACGCAGAATTAGACGGGTCACTAGTCACGTGCTTTAGCTCTTGCCCAGTCAACCGACAATCGACGTTCTCTGCTAGCATAGCTTGACATTCACACAAGCCTCCATGAAACTGCATTGTTTTTTGCCAGCCGCTTAGAATCAATGGTAAGTGGTCGTGAAAGATTAGCTCTCAGTGAGCGAAATCGTTGCGGGGCCAACCTGCTTTTATATAATATCTCACGAAATGAAAACGACTTGGAGATACATTTCACTTATTCCTCAGTAGGAGTACGTGATATATGTCGGGAGCACAAGACGCTAAAATTCACTTCCGGTTAGATACAGAACGCAAGTTTTCGAAGAATACACTGAAAGGTGTCATTTGCGATAATACTTAAGCAGACTTCCGACCAGATTATCGCCTTATCGGACGCCAAGATCATGTAATACTTTCAGTATGGTCGTCTTGATCTATTCAACGGTGTATCAAAATTTACTTCACCTCCTCTGTGAGCTCGTTTTATTCGTCAGTCTTCTTAGCTACATCTTTGAAATTCCGTAGCTTCAGTGCGATAAGCTGCAGAAAGTTTTGGCAAATGTCCAATGGTCATGATTTGTGGGCACACACTACGGGGGTAAGTGCACTCCAGACGTTCCTGTTAACGGCGCAGCCATTCGGACAACAGCCTCTTGTATTCTAATGCATTCGACACTATAACATATGACTATCACAAATTTAAATGCTTGTGAGATACACTAGTAAATAGTCACATCGGAACAGCTGAGATACCTCAAAATACAGAACGTCAGTCTCATCGCTGCTCAGTCGTTCATTGTTGGTCCAATTTCTTCATTCCATGTGCGCCCGGTATATTATCACTGTCGATTAATGTATATCCTCTGTCGAACATCGATAGCGATGAATGACGTAGTATTCGGTGGAACCCTTTAATTGCATCGCGTATAAGCCATAAGCCACGTCCAGCCTATTCGGTGTCAATTCAGTGAGGAATAATCATGGGGCGGTTTGAATCGGGTTGTGGGAACACCAAAACTAGCAGCATTCAGCCGCATCTAACACCATACATACGTTTAACCGGTCCAGAATTTGGTAGAGTACATCACCAGCCATCAAATCGGTCTGGCCACGCCATCCCATTAGATAATTGAAATATTCTAAAAGTCGAAGTGGCTTTATAGGTATCTAGCACTATCCCGCCTAGTGCCATCTTCATGGTGACCGTCTGATGCCACACAGTAAGACCTAAAAATACGTCGGCAAAAGCCTGTTTATACTGGTTATCTTTCTCGTACTAAATTCGAGTTAAACAAATAACCATAGAAGCCGCGGAAAGGATGGAAAACAAATCTGGAAAAACATTTAAAAATCTGCGCTGTATAAAAATAGTGAATAGGTAGAATAAAAATTCAATATATCAAAAACTTCTCGTGTCCGGTAAATTTGGCGGCAAAGCTCGCCCCGTCTGCGGTCAGGTCAGAAAAGGCTATGTGCTTACGGGTGAGTGGATGGGCGTAAACAAGATGTCTAAGGACGCAGTCCAACAGTTTAGTAGCTACTCCTTTTCTTCGATGCTGTCTGCTTACCCACAACCGACGAACACCACAGAGGACGGGGCCAAGAGAAGTTGGATTGTCACTGGCGGGAGGTGCGATGCTCTGATTATTGTTAGGAAGAAGGCTGCCGTGAACATCTTTAGCCTGAACAGTCCAGGTGAGCAGGTCGGAAATACCGCCAGGAAGGACCCGAAGTTTATAGGCCCTTGACTCGATGAGGGTTGGTGTCAGCTCCTGAACGACAGCGCATCCAATTACATGCTGACTCACATCCTTTACGCACGCGAACACTCGCCAGTCTTTGGGGATTTTTGTTGCTGAAGTACAGCAGGTTTCTCCGTGGGTGATAAAGTTGCCCTCGCCTTGTGAGTGATCACAGCCTAAATCGCGAGCCATCAAACGTGCGATCCGAGAAAAGTAGGAAGTTCCAACGGAACTGTTAAGCACTAGTTCCACGATTCGAGATCCGTCGAAGTACTCTTCCAAAATCCGCTGAGAACGCCCTCGTGGCAACTGTGAACAGTAAGGAAAGAGATGTAAGATTAAAAAACTCAAGGGTCAATAAAAAGACGCAAGACGGTCTGATGCTTTCGACGTAGATCATACTCATAAAGGGAGAAGCCTACGATGGAGGAAACAAACATAGTAACCACAAAACTTTCGAAGTAATCGATTAATAAGGAAAGGGATTATACAAAAGGTCAACGTTATCATAATCGTCATAATATAGCCGTGCGCGCTGCGAGTAGGTAGTTGGAAATGTCTTTTAGAGCAATGATGTGCAGTAGTCACCGCAGCTGATTTTGAGGTCAAAGCCATAGGACAATTGTTGTGTCTTGCAGGTGACATTGCCAATTCTACGTCGGCGCCTGGCTTTATGGACCACCCACTATGGTATGTAAAAAAGCACGGTGGCTTGAGATAGCGTTTTTGGGAATATAAGGGTTACAATCGTATTTATAGGGTGATCACCGGAGTTTCCGCAAGGTCACGCTATTCTTCGTGATGGGATGAGAAGAGCCTAGCAACAAATGCTCATTACTGATTGATTCACATCCCGAATAATCAGGACATGCCTTAAATTGTTCCGTAGACGGCTTGCGGCACATCCATTCAGTCAACGTGATATTTGGCTATTTAGGGAGACTCGCCTCTGGACAATAACAGAAGAGAAATTGTCACCTAGCCGAATTCCTGGAGCAATCCAGTAGATCATCTCGGAATGTGAGCTAAACGTGGAACGGATCTGCCCGCTACCCTTCTCGGGGGCGAGATGGCTCAGTGGTTAGAGCGCGAATTTACTGACCGGAAGGTCCGTGGTTCGAACCCGACCTCTCCCTCTCGACTTCCCCTGTCTAGGCTTGGGAAATCTGACAGTATCCCAGCCCTCGTGCTTCCTTCGGGTGGCATGGCAGCTAGGCATCGAAAGGGTGTTCAAGCTGAACTTCTCGCGGAATTGATAAGGGAGGCTGCCACTCTCTTAGACTGGTGGGACTGTCGCCTATCTACTCAATGGAAGTCACTGTTATCTAAGAGGGATTCATTTTGACTATCACTTAAGAGCGTTACATTATTCGGTCATAATTGAATGGGTATTCCGGTCAACAAGTGTCTAATTCAAATTGTATGGAAATGAATAACAGAGCGGAAATGTGATACTGGCGGGAGGGTAATTCATTCATTCATGCATTTTTGCCTAAGGAACGGAATCAACTACGCAAGTCCACTTTGATTACTTCACACCTGGTTATGGATTTAGTCCTCATGGATAACACAGACCTGCTTAATTTGACAAGTAAAATTCAGTGTGGCTCATCTGACTTTGTTGTGTCTTGCAGACGGTGGTGTAACTTCTATGTCGGTCCTTGGCTTCCTGCTCCGCCTAGTGCGGTACACCGAAAGGCATGGTAGCTTGAGATATCTCTTTATGAGGACAGAGGAAGATTATTACAACTGTATTTAAACGGTCATCACAGAATGTTCCACAGGGTCACCCTAGAATATTCGTGAGGGGGGAGAAGCGTCGAGCTATAGATGCGCTGTCCAGATTGGCTGACATTCTGACCAGCCGAAGCATGCCTTCGGCTAGTCCGTAGCCCGCACGCGACACATCCGTCCAATGGACGCGATGTTCGGTTATTATTAGCGGCTGGTCCCCGGACACCTTCCCCTTGAGGACAATGTTCAGCCGGCCTTTGCTTTTGCGATGACTCAGAGGGATGCTGTCGCATGTCGGTCCGTCCCTGGGACAGTGAGCATGCGGATGTGGGATCTGGTGCCTTCCATTTCAGAGGTATGTCACGGCTATTCGGTGTTCCATGCGTCGTGGTTCCATTACGGGGCCACAGTCTGTTGTGTGAGTTTGATTATGTTGACGTGGCTGTGCCCATGATCGGATCTGCGCCGCGCGCTTGATGTAGTATTCGACCCTGTGCCCGTGAACAGGATTCCCCATATCACTGAATAAGTATTTGGCTCGTGTGACAGTTGTGGTTTCCCTTCTGCCGCCCCCCCCCATCTTGAATTTCCGGACAGCAGTGAGACGATCCGCTTGGAAATGGGACCGTAGATTGAAGGGTGGGGATCGCGGGTACAACGCCGCAGGCTGCTGGCGGGATTCGCCAAAAGGATTGAAGTGGGAGGGTTACCGGTGCCGGACGACATGGGCCAAATGGTCGTTGTGTCGCGTACGATCCGACAGGTCTCCGGTTCGGATGTAACTGTAGCGACCACAAAATTATTAGGACGTGGTGTTCCCATCAGGGTACTGTAGCCACCTGCAGTTTTTTCGTTCCAAACGGCATTGAGGGGTTGGTCCAAGAGTTGAAGCTCATTAATCCAATCCAGACACGTACAGCTCGTGAGGTAGCAAGCACCATTGAATTAAATCCCACCGAATGTTACAGAGCAGTTCAGCTTCTTCGTCAGTTTGAGGCTTCCAGCAGACGCATTACGAACGGTGCAATTTGTGTGCTCCGCTGGTGGCTTTCGAATTACGTTGCAGGTTTGTTTTGAAATCAGAGTGAGGTCAGAACCTATGTCAGGTTGGAGGGTAACTGATGTGCCGTTGATACATACTATGACGAATTTTCGTTTGTAGGGTGATTCCATCCTGAATATAACGTCTATAAAAAGTAATAAATGTGCAGCAGAACTAGTTAGACTATTTAAAATAGTTTGCATCTCTAGAGGATCTTAAACAAGAAGGGTAACATAATCAGCGTACTCAATGTCCGTGAGCGAACACTTGGGAGTATTTCGATACCCGGGGTGTTAGAGGCAAGTAAAGAAAACTCAAGCAGCACGTCGATTACGAAGATAAGAGGAACGACGACAGAGGATATCGCTACCTGGAACCACTCAGGAGAGAATTCGCCGCAATGTATGCGTCTACGAGATGAGGCGTATAGAGCCCCGTCACACACTGCCACGGTTTCTGACGATCAAAATAGTCAAAAACAGATCTGAGATCGAGAAAGACAGTCATTAATGGTCGTCAAAAGGAGTTGCACAGTTCCAACACACGTCGCAAAGTGAAGACATAATCCACGCAACCCAGGCCAGGGTGAAACCCAGCTTGATCCTCACCAATCCGACTCTCCCGGTGACGGACCAATCACCTCGGGGTAATATCAGAAAGCACCTTGGATGCTATGGCAACTAAAACGAAGCTTTTGCGGTTTTCGCACGATGCTCTTGCACC
>SJOL01007418.1:1588511-1598538 GCA_004794785.1 Opisthorchis felineus | reverse complement strand
CAGCGAGCTGCCAGGAAAATGATTGCCGGCCTTAAGTCCGTGGACTATGAAACGCGTCTCACGGTGCTTGACCTTTGTCACCTGGATTATTATCGCCTCCGAAGAGATCCAATTCTCACTTATGCCCTGTTTGAACAAGGTTTGACCAACAGATTTTTCACCGTTGACCCAGCAAACACACGGCAGAACATGACGAGAAGATTTTCAAGCTCAGAGCGCACACTTTCATTATGCACAAATTTTTCCCGTTTCGGGTAGTAGCTGTGTGGAATAGCCTTCCTCCGACGGTTGTCCACGAGCCATCTAGTACCCGGTCCAAAGCACTATCAAACGCTTTTTCATGTGAGGCCCGCGCTGGCAAGTTTAGTGCTCCAAGCTGAGAACTTAAGGAGCAAGCCCATATTCTCTTACGCTTGTGTTTTTCAGATGAACGGCAGCCGCTAAACGACAAGAAGAAAACCGATCCGGAAAACTTGGGAGTAAGCCTTGATCCTGTATATCACTCTGTGAATCCGTGACCAGCTGTCGAAATCTGCGTACCTGAACACAAGTGCATTTGGTCAGTATGTGGATAACAGTCGATATACTGACAACCAAGTCTATTATCTCTTGCTTGTACGGCGCGTGTAAACACGTTTACAGCACGAATGCGTAACCGACCGTTTGCGGGAGCACTTCTCCGGACTTCCGTCTGTGCTTGAACACTAATACACTATGTCGACGTGCGTAAAATGCGCGCTGCTCTTGGACGGGACAGCGTAAAAAGAGAACCGCGTGCACTGAAATCTCCGTCAGCAAAGCTTTCAGGAAAGGTTACCTACAGTAGCGTGCTACGGAGACCGTCAGTGCAACACGTTTCTGCTTGCTTGACTCAGGGCTGTGTGACCGCACAACCGGTCAGTAGTCAATCGGTTTATAAATAAAAACAAAAAACCAAAGGGCTACAAGCTTTGTTAGAATCAAAGTAGCTGCGTGGAATAACCTCCCTCCGACGGTTGCCCACGCTCCTTCTAGAACCCAGTTCAAAGCACTATTAGACACTTTCCTATGCGAGTCCTCGCGCTGGCAAGCATACTACCCCGCGCTGAGAACTTATAGAGCAGTGCTACACCCTTCTTTCGCTTGTGTCTTTCAGGTGTACGACAGCCGCTGAACGACAAGAACAAAACCGATGCGGAAAACTTGGGCGAAAGCCTCAATCCTGTGTATCATCCCGTGAATCCGTGAGAAGCATGGAGCTTTTTGATGCTGCCTTCTTCAGTTGTTCAAAATTCCAAGCTTTAGTGAGGCTGGGAGATGCCGTTTTCCATAGTGCACTTAGTTGGTAGACTAGAGAGGCTATGGTAGTGGTCATTGTTAAAATATTCAACCAAAGCTCCTCAGTGTTACTAGCAGGCTTCCGAATGTAGCGGCCATCATACCGACGTGGGAGACTCAGATGGCAGTACGAAAGCGCTGGGGGGTTGCCCGTCGTATTTCCGCCTATTGTTGCAGTGGAAGGTAAGGAATAATTCTGTCGGAACAATGTTTCTAGTTAAGGAGGTCACAGTAAGTTCGCTCTCGAGATTGCGATTGTCCAGCTGGCAGATATCAAAATCTTGCAGGCGCCACACGTATTCCACATATCAAAGACCAGGAACTGCTTTTATGCTGGGCGCCGAGCACGTCTGACACAACGATAATCCCTTCGTACTCCAGTATAACCTACATGAGTAGCACACCTTGCAATGGCGTAAAATGCACTACAAATAGCACCCCACAGCCCACTAGTTTTCGTCCAAAAAAAGCGCTTGACAGTCTACATTATAGTGTACAACTTGTATGTGACCTCATCATTGTGGAGTAGGAAAAACTTGCTGAACGACGGTCGAATATTCAGATCTTCTTCAACAACCAACCTGAAAATCGTTCAGCATCTAATTGCAAGCAATACGCAGGTGCTTTCAGACCCTGCACAAAATGCACAAAAGTACTTTTGCCGCGAAACCTTAGGTCTCAAACTGGCAAGTAGATTTTTCCAAGTTTCTGCTTATTGGCTGGCATTTAGCGTTGGAGCTCTGAGGCTCCGGATCATCAGAGAGGTTCAACGCGTCGTAAGATTCGTGGGATATTTCACACAGAGCCAAAATTTGCTGGCAGCTTGAAATAACTCTAAAAGGCTCCCAATGTCACCGACTAGGAAAAGTGGTCATTCGTGCTGATATTGATCAGTAATCCCCGCAATCTACTGCAGTACTGCCGCTTTACCATCACTTGCCCTGAGTGACAGTTGTGGTGAGATATGAAGAGTCCAATCAAATGCTCTTTAAGTCAGAGAATACGTCAAACGGGATGGATCCACCCTCCCTTGTTTGTTTCAGGCAATGCAAAAACACGGGAACTTTCGTACAGCCCGAGCGGTTCGCTGTGAATCCGTGTTGCGCGAATGCTAATGACTTAATGACACGTATGTGGCTAAGGATACTCTGCCTTTGGGTGCCCTTGGGTGCCTTTGGGTGCCCTTGGGTGCCCTTGGGTAGCACTGACTGCATGGCAAGTCGGTGATACTGACGGGCTTATACCTAACCTGTAATGGGGTCGTGGACTGGGGACTAGGCGTGAAAGTGTCCAGATCAGTAGGGTGGAACGCACGTCAATTGGGCGCCTGAACAATTTACAGAAAATGCTTGCAAGTCGGCATTCCAGGCTGGCTGTTTTCTGCCCTGGTATAGCAAACGATCTAGACTTAGCTACAAGGCCGCCAGCAGCTGGCCGCTTTTACAAATTTTGTGTCATTAAGAACTCAGAAAACGTTATTGTTCATGAGGGGTGGTAATATGGGATCAAAAGGAATGAGACAGCGCAACAGCCTCTGAGAAGTTCCGGATCTAAAGTGTGCTTAGTTCTGAGCCATAAATCAGTCAGTTTTCTTCTTCAGAATTGCCGCACGTGCTTTCGATGTAAATTTTATTTTCACAGTAGAGTGTCGGTATTTTGCGCAGCTTTTGACTTATGAGCTTGCCATCTTGCACTGTCAACGCATATATAAAAAACGGTGTCATCTCCAGGGGTGACAGTTTTTGCCTGTTTTAAAAAAGTTGTGACTTTACATTGGGAAAGCACTGAGTTCTTTCTGGCAACTGCCATTTAGACCAGCGGGTTGCCCGCTTCCGAAAGATTAAGTCAAGTTCTATTATTGTCTGTTTCAGTGTTATGTTTGATCCTTAAACCTGACATCAATGGATTCAGCCACAACAGAACATCCTCCACCGTTACGCGGCCTGCTCAGAAAGTTTCAGATAAAGATGTCAGTTTAGAGGGTCCCCATACAATCACTTCGTCACCATGATCAGGCGTGAAGCTGATTACCAGTTGGACAACTAACTGGCTGTCGTTAGATTAATCTCAATCTCAACATAAAATACCCTGACGTCAAAACACTGTAGTGAGTGCGATACTTCAAATATTTATCAAAGGGGCATAGAATGCATTGGCCGAAACATCATTGAATGGACCCACTGAGCATGGCCGGTGTACCGTGGAATGGTACCGTCGAGTAAATTCCATGCTTAGGTCCCTGGAAGGGGTTCAATTTATCATCGTACTTCCTTGGATCCCGGATGGTGCACTTCTTAAGCCCACATGCTAAGCAGCGTTTCTCGTCAGCCATAGACCGAGGAAGAACGGGAGCAAACGGAATGATGGGGATGGTACCGGACATGTTTCCCAAGTTGTATGGTCTACTCAGGAGTTAGTCACGGATAGAAGTATCCCAAAACGCGAGTCCAACAATCGACGCCAGTCAAGCCACCAAGACAAGATGGTTGCACACCTTAGCATGAGGAGAGTGCATGAGCTTAAGTGCGCAAGAAACCGGACGATATGCGGCCGGGCCGGGCCGTGACCACCTGGCAGCTAATATGATTTGACCCTAGTCCTATGCGAGCACTGTTTTTCTAGAAGAGGTCACGAAAGGCCCGCGGGTGACTAACGACACAAAGTCAGTCCTTCAGCATACTAAGTGTGTAAACTATCAACATGGTCAAAAGTCTTGTTGTTATCCGCGGCCACCAAGTGACGCATAAAGTGCATAATTATGAAATGTCATATTTTATCTTAGCTATACGTGTGACTCTGATAACGTTAGTTTCGTTTGGATCAAGGGTTCATCCCTTTTTTAGCGCGCTACTACCAATCCGAATGACATTTTATTTTGATTAACAAGGTCAGTGAGTCATTGATTGGTACTGTGACCCATTTTGGACCTCTCTGTGTCAAATCACCTGCCCAACTAATCATGTTTCCTCTTGCTTCTCCCATGGATCAAGACAAAAAGGCCCTATGTGAAGAAGTGGTCGTGAGCTGCGAAAAAAATCTTGACCAGGCCACAAACAATCACTGCCCTCTATCTCATTTGGATTGATAGATTCAAGTTTGTTCGTGGTCTCTGGTTGAGTCAGTTTTTTACTGCTGATAGATATGTGGTTCTTTAACTCAGTAATCCGAGCATTCCAAGTTATTTTTGGCCTTTTTTATATATACATAACTATTGACAAAGTTCTCCTTCCATCACTGCCTATCTGTCTGCTTCTCCTTTTTACACTAACCGCCCTCTGAACAGTGCAGTCCCTCTGAGGGGCTTAGTACCGATGCTAGAAATTGCCGTTGTGCTTTGTCTAACCCACCCAGTAATTGTTTCCGCCAAGTAGTCTCACTGCTAGACCTCTCTGTCTGGTAACAAATTAGCTAACCTCCAACTTGTACAGTTTGCGCAAAACCTTTCTCACTCTGGTTTCACGCCTGCTGGTCGGTTTGCGGCCAGAAGAAAACGAGGTACCACTTTCACTGCCACAGCTGACCGTTTGCATTGCTATCTGGTTGTACTTCCTACTCGAGAAGCAGAAGCACACTTACAGTGGCTTGTCCCATGTCTCATTTTACTCTATAAGCATTGTATTCCTAACCTAGGTCACCCATTGATTTCCGGACCGCTTACCACGAATCTACAACTATTTGGAATTATTTTACTATTTGCTATCACTCGCCGAGCCTTACCGAACTTTAGATCTTTCTATCAGTGAACCCCATGCTATCAAATACGGTTCCATACCCACCAGCCCCTACTGGTCTCATCCGATGCTTCCCTCCTCTCAAGTTTCCATCTTCAGCAGTGGCTGCTTCAAAATCTCCGCTTGGTCGCTACCCGCTTTGCCTGCTCTCCACTTCCCCTCCCCATGAACCTCCAAGTGAACCAAAATTACTTGTGTTTCTGTATCTGCGTCGTTCTACATGCGCTGCTTCCCTTGTTTAACTCAAACCCATCTAACCACAGAAATGCACACCCCTTGTCCAAACATCTCAACTGTGAAGTTCAATTGGGCGCTGTCCAGAAACCAAATCTTGTCAGTGCACCAACGGCACGGCACTTCTGTACCCAGTCTGATGGCGCACCAGCAACTATTGTCTTCATACCCTCGGTTGTCTTCTATTGCCCACTCAGACCCGTACTTGGAAATACAAACAAACTGCTGGTGCCCCCAACCACATCTGGAGAGAGGTTGTCCTGACCCACTGAACCCTTTCCTTGTATCTAACAACCTATGTGTTTCAGATTGTACTGTCTGAAGTTTTAGTGATTTTCTTTACGGCGCTCATCCGATCCTATGCAACAGCGCAACTTCACCCACCCAAAGAACTCTTAGGCATTAATCCCCCCTAACAGCAAAACCGATGGGTCTATCCGGTTTCAGTGTACACCATAACTCTGGGATGCACACTGTCATTTACCACTACTGAAAACTTCTCCACTTCACCATCCCTATTTAGACCTTCCGTGACCCTGGCTATTAACCTGTTGTCCAAGGTCACACATCATCAGCGGTGGTTTTTAGTTTTGGCTCACATTGGCCGATTTTACCTCTGAAATACTCGTGCTTCTCCGGCCTCGTCTTTCTTGCGCTTTGTTTTCACAATTCACAACTTTGCATCTTGTAGTAAGCATGCCCCTTCATCTTCATTGTGCTGTTGATTGCAATGTCCAAATTGTAACGACTTGACCAAGCCTTATTGGTGTGCTCCCCACAACTTGAGACAAACCTGTCATTATAAGATTCCTACCGGACAACAAAGGATAAACAGTCTTATTGCGGTCCGTCCGAACTGTCTCCTTCTGGAACAAACGGTACGTTTTTTGCCAGTCCACTCCAAAGCTCACAAATCCCAAGGCAAAATCAAAACTCGTCAAGGAGCTACCGCATTTTCTGGTTAGTGTCATTTGAACGGCCAATGGCTCTGGGGCTGTTGAACGCGTAAACCACCATCAACCTTGCCACCATCAACCTTGCCACCATCAAGGCAAGCTTTGCCAAGCGGGACTAGAGAATGTCATGCAGCCTTTGAAAACTTAAAGAAAACGTTAATATTTCCACCAGTTCCAAACTTCCAGATACAAATTTGTCAGGATACAAATTTGTCACGATGGGGGACGCCAGCGACAAGGCCGTTGCAGCCGTAGCGATGCAGACACAAAACGGCCAACAGGCAATTATAATTTACCCTAACCAGCGACCAGATGAACGAAGAAACTGATATTCTACAGTTTAAAAAATACTGCCCCCCGTCTATCTTTACACCATATCTCCTTCGTGGTCTGCCCCTGGTCGGAACAGTCAGCCAATCCATTTAGTGGCTTCGGAGCTTTAAGTAACCAGAGAAGCAGGTAACGCCCTGGCTACAAAATATTCAGGACTGTGAGTTCGAATGCGGTCGTCGACCTGGAAAGAGACATTGAAACGACGAATGGTTTCCGCGCATTCCACATCACTATATTGTTCGCACCAAACGCAGACGAGACTCAAAACAACTACATCTCAGGGAACGTCATGTACATGACATCTACCGGCGGTAAATGGGACAAAAATGAACCACCAGGTAGATGTACGGTTCCAACTACCCACAAAGCACGTTTTCTCTGTAGTAAAGATGCTAAACTTTGTATCATCAACAGAACACTGCGTATGGCGGATAAGTCAACTCAGGCCCCGCGACTAGTGACCCCACCGTGTAAGGTTCTAGTAGACCATAGACAAGTAAGCCATAGCGGTGCGCACAAGACAACGGAGGCAATTCGATGACGGTTTCGGTAGTCCTGGCCACACAAGGACGTTTCTGAGTTCCGCCCTAACTGTGAACATTGCGCTCAAACGAAACCCCACGAGTAACTGTGCAACTCAGTTTACAACCGGGGGGCCAGCTCACAGCCCAAGGGTCGATGTAACCGGCCCAGTTTCCATCACTCGGAGTGGCAACAAGTTGTGGCTGATTGCTTAAATTAATGGTGTGAAGCACCACCAAGATGCCTGAACAGTTGCATTCCTCTTGGTTAACGCGTGGATAGGAGGCAAAGGCATCCCATCGGCCCCACACTCAAAACAGGACCCCACGTTTGACAGCCATCTGCTTCTGCAAATGAACAAAACAAGAACCATGCCATATCACTCGCAAAGCTAAAGACTCGTTGAGAAAACCAGTTGTATCCCAGTTGCTGTCCTGTGCTTCTTAGCTGATCTTCATCATGCGGACCACCATGATGGCTTCCTACCCCAGCTCTTGATGTACTACCGAGCATCCGTGCACTACAAGACCGGTTTCACTTCAGCAATTCTAACAGCTGGACGTAAGCTAAGTTTTTTTTATAAGGTGATAACACTGTCGACATCCAAATTACCACCAAAATTATGAGTAGGTAGTTGAACACGGCGGACGCCTCGGACTTTCCTATGCACTCTCCAGGGTTCATCATAGCCCAGCCTACCGGCATCAGAAGCAGTACTATTCTAGGCACATCGGTGGCCCCATGCACACGGCCGGCGACTGTACGTGACTGAACCAACCTAATAACTACTTCTGTGTGCCGGCCAAGTTCCACCCAACCCGGAAAAATCTATTTGCTAACGCCTGCGTCCCTTTGCCAACCGTGGCAGTCGGGAACACCAATCGTCCCAGAAGGCTACTTACAGTGAATTACGATCAGCTTAAGCCAGTCTCTGCTCACCAGGATGCGTACCCTCGGTTGTTTGCACAGACCTGACCACTACAGTACTGACAGCCGACTTTTAGAGCACCGAGATCAATGTTCATCCGAAATTGGGACATTGTAACACATTTCGGACAGTGCTATGGCAAACCAACCTAGCCAATTATCACTCCGCTCCTCATTTCTCTTGTGGGTCAAGACAAGAATATCCCACGTATAGAATGAGATTTGTGGGCTATGAAGCATACCTTTAGCCGGACCACAAGCACGACCAGCAATTTGTCACCTTTGGGTCGATGGATCCAAGTTTGTTCCTTGTTTCCGGCTTCAGTCGATACCTTTTTACTGCCTTTAGCTATGCGGTTCTCCGAATCAGTAGTCCGTGCATTCCACGGTATTTTCTGCTGTTCTTATATATTACAGTACACAAGTATGGGGCGACTGACCAAGCATACCGGGTCGAAATGATCATTGGTTATACTTTGCCTAGTCTGCCACGCTTCACAAGGAAGGCGAACACGAAAAAGTTAGGTGTAGCACTACCTTGCAAGTTTTCCACCTCAATCGAACACATTGCAAACTAGAATAATAACCGAAATGAGCGTCTAAAAGAGCCCTGGACCTAAAGTACTACTCATAAGGTTGCTAAAAGTTCTTCGACAGCGCAAGACAGGTTTCGTCCTTCTTGGGGCTCATCAGGTAGGCGCAGTCCTCGAGTTTCCGTCAACCTTGAACAAAAATTGGCAGATTTCGACAAATAGTCTCATTTGCATATCAATTCGGTTTTCACGAGAGACTCAACTGAAGCTTTTGTTTATGATATTGTTCAACTGAATGCGCTACACAAATACAGCCTCATGTTACAGTTGATTCGATATTTGAGATATCGCAGCATATTTTCATGAAGGAAACTACTCACAAGGTTGGTGAAAACTTTTCGAAAGCCCACGACCGGTTTTGTTCTTCTTGGGGCTCTTCAGGTAGGCGCAGTTCCTGAGTTTCTGTCAACCTTATGTTTTGCTCGAACCCGGTCTTTGGCTTTCGAAAAGTTTCCAGCAACCTTATGATTAACCCTAAGCCATGTTTATAACTAGCTGTGACAACACTTTGAGGTAGGCCGTTCTACGCACTTACATACCACGACGAGAAAAAGTTTTGCGTACAAAAGTGCCCGACTTTATCTTACCCAGTTTTCTTTCACGCCCTTGCTTGTTGTCGGTAAGGTGAAGATTGAAATCTCTGGGCTTCACAGACCAAAAATCATCAACGGTCTTCATGGTTGCGTGTTGGGTACGTCCAAAGTAGTTCTAGTATGGTTAGTATACTCCAGAAACGGACTTGCTTTTGCGGTATGTAGACAGATTAGTACGTTTGTCATTTAAATTCCTCCAGTTAAAACGATAATTAACACGCTTATTGCTGACAATGCCGTTCGGGCTCCAATTATTTCCAGTAACTTTTGGTCCCAGAGTAAATCATGTAGGTATTTTTAAACTTGAATCATCGTTACGGGTACAGTGAGTTCTTTGGATCTAGTTGAGATTATTCTGACAAAGCACATAATTGCGTTTACTGCCAAGAAATATTTGACTACGACACAACGAAAATAAAGGTAAAATATGTCATAACTGCGGTTCCGTCCAAAAACGTGGTTAAGTCACCATGCGAAACATTTTTTCCTTCGCAAAAATCCACGACATACCAATGTTACTTGTCAAAAACTTACCATTTAATTGAGTTATTAACAGCCATTCTCAGTGTGCAGCCGTGGCCTACTCATGCTCTACTCTACAACCACGAAATGGTTACCTGCTTATCGTAATTTTCTGCTTGTATGGTCGCCCACAGCCACATGCTAATCGGTAAAAACCATAAATTATCAATAAATTGGCATAATTCGCTTAATGTAGCGGCAAAAATTGTTACCGCCGAATAGGAATCTTTGCCACCAGCGGTAAGTTACTTCGCAGCTCATTCAATAAACTGTCGTCCGTTTCCAACAAAAGTCAGTAC